>JAUELG010266429.1:0-15485 GCA_031471515.1 Dendraster excentricus | reverse complement strand
TTTCACAGCATTCATTGCATGTTTGACGACCCCAATCTCCCATCACAGGGACCCTTGTCATGTCTGATTCCATGTGATGCATCGCAGAATGCAACCTTTGTCTGAGAAACTTACTGGCACATCCTTCTCAACTCCTCTCTCTCTCTGTCAGGTGTTGGTTTGCCATTTCCATCATGTGTTGTACAGCATGTTGGTCGTGTTTCCGATCATCCAAAATGAACACCACAGATTCGCAGGTGATCTCATTACAGCCCTCTTTGACGTGGAACATCAGGTTTGAACCCAGTTTTGGCTGCAGTATGCATAGATGATTTCTATATTCATCGACGAGGATGCTCCTCTCCCTAGTACTCTAAAGAAATGAGTGGCTCGCCGGCCGAAACAAGGCCAAATCCACTTCCCCCGGAGTCCTTGTCCATGCTTGCAAGTGACGAACCTGCTCAGTTTGCCCCACTCTGTAGTCTTCTTTATTTCTCTGCTCCTTTTGACAGTTTCTTGACTTTGAAATTGTTATGCCGTTTCGATTTCAATTATTTTTTCTTTAAAGCTAGCCGCTAGTGTATCTAATCTTTCTTCTAATCTACCTGTCTGGTTGCGGCCGATTTATGTTGGTTCGAAGCCATTATCTATACATGGCGCTGGAGAGGCCTCACGTACACGTCCTTACACCTCAATGGTCATGGACACACATACATTCTTGTAGTGTGTATAACTGTGGGCATTTGTACTTGAACGAGTGATTGGGGACAAAATAACACACAAAACACACCTGTCTTTTAGCAACGAAATGGAGAAGTCACACACCCATAATCAGTGTGTATTCTGGTTACAAATGTTTATGCACTTCCCCTACATCCTATCCCCAAAATCTTAAATATCTTAAATATTTGTCACCAATAGCTGAAGATTCAGTATTTCAGAAAAGGATCTTTTTTAAATTCTTGTGCATGGTCTTTCATTTAGAAGATTTGTGACATTGTTCTAATTTCTTTGCGAAGTTTTGTTGACCTTACATCTTTCAGAGAAGATCCTCAAGCAATCACTTGCTCAAAGGTGTAACTTTGAGCCGAAATTACAATGTGCGAAGACATATAGGTTACCTTCATCAACACTCAGTCAAGTCTTTACACCAGTGCGAGCATGCTATTTTCATCTTCACAACTTCGGCTCACAAAAAAACTTTTGTGAGCATGAAGAAGCTGTGCTCTACTCGCCTTGGCACTGCGCTCCGTAGACAGAGAGCCAGGGTCATCATGGTGTTCTGTAGTTCGGATTGAACAGCACGACCTGTACACTGCGTCATCTGCGATGTTCATTTTGTCAAATTGATCTGCATCATAATAGCAACTTCCTTCTGATTTCTTTCTAATTCCATTACATCCATTCTGTACTTGGCTACAGTTTCCTTATCAAACAAATTTTTGCAATGTTTGGTACAGTGACTACCTTCCTAGTTATCAAGGTTAAAATAAAAGTCTTTTCTTTGAGCCTAGTCGCCGGGATTAGGGTTGACAGCATCCACATTCTCGATTTCAGGGAGATCCCCCATCTCGACGTCGTCGACGTCATCTTGATCATCAAGGTCTCCCATGTCTGAATTGTCCGACTCTTCATCAATTACTATACTACTGCATGGCGCGCAGAAGTATTCTTGTATGACCTCTCGCCAGTCATCTTCTTCTGCTCCTCCCCGCATATTTGCGGAAGCTAGATGCTTAAGAGCCGATGCCACGATTCGCTCACGTTCCATATTATTGGCCATAGTCAAAATCGATGTCTTGAGTTATGCAGCTTCTTGGGATTCGCTAACTTGGCTGTTAGATCACCCTCGCAAAGAATTGGTCAGCTGATCATGATCCGCTGGTTCCAGTATTGTAAGGTTCATGAACCCACCCCCGCCCCCTTGCACGCGCCCAGAACGCATTGCAGTCCAACCACAAGTTTTGTACCTTCCAGTGGTGAAGTCCAATCCTGAGGTACTGTTCACTGTGATTTTTGTATTTCAACATGAGCAATTTTTTCTCAAGTTGGATTTTTTCTTTTTCAAGTACCAATTTCTCTAGCTCTTCTTTGCTCTTTGCTATTTTCTCAACCAAATACTCATCGTACACATCTTTTCTTGCTGATGCTGATGGAGCGGGGCCAGGGTGAGACCTTTTTGGAGATGACTCAAGTGAAACACTGAGCATTGCAGTTAACTGCATGGTCCAGGCCTGGGGACTGAGATGACATGCATAAACTTGAATAATGAGTTACTATAATGAAAAATAATGATGGTCCTCAACAAACTAGTAATAGGCCTATGCCAAATCAATCGATCATTGAAATTTGTCCTCAAATTATTTATCAGTGATATGTTTCTTTTGAAAACACTTTATAAATGTAATTTGATATGCATTCAAAATACAATCTTTGGTTACATTTTACAAGTGTCGATTTCACTTGCTCTTCTCAATTTAACTGATGGTCAATATGGGTACCCAAGTATCTATAATGTTGTACCTTTTCAATAGACTCATTTATATCAATGTGAACATCTAAAGGATCAAATTCGTTTTTTAATCTAAAGTCAAATATCATCTCATTTGTTTTCTTTGAATTTAACAATAGATCCTTACACCATTTTTCTTTAATTAATCCTACAATTACAATATCTGTTGAAAAATAAATGACCGGTTGTCGCACGATGGCGAACTAAGTAGGCAACATTTTGACCGTGGTCTGTTGGTCTTCATCAGGCACTGAGGAAACGTTGCTGCAAGGTTCAAATAAATACCTGCGCCTGGACTGCCTACACACTGACATGTGCGCCGTGATTGGCGGACGCAGCATGCATTGTTCTCCCGGCACAGTCCCCTTATTGGCTGGTTCTGTGCAACTGTTTAAAATGCTGCAACCCTCACGTCCCAATTTTCAGAGCGCAAGGAAAGAGACAGCGTGATGTAGCTCTTCATATCACGATCCGTGAAATCCCACAAGAATTTGTAGGTCTCATCCCTAGAGCTAAGTGTTGTTGCCAGTTCTTCGGCCTTCTGCATGCTGAATGTAGAACCGCCACCTCCCCCCTCTCCATTTGTATCCATTGCATGGAGAGCCTGTAGTTGTGTCCCGAAAAATTGCTTCTTATGCAT
Source organism: Dendraster excentricus (assembly GCA_031471515.1). Lineage (NCBI taxonomy): Eukaryota > Metazoa > Echinodermata > Echinoidea > Clypeasteroida > Dendrasteridae > Dendraster > Dendraster excentricus. Next base: position 12,354 of record JAUELG010266429.1, on the reverse strand, counting down.
TCACTAGAAATCTATTTGTCTGCTTGAAGTTGTTGCACTGTACAAGTGTGTTGAGCATTGCTCCTTTGTGTTTTGCTTTGTTTTATGCAAGATCTTCAAGACCTGCATGTCAGTAAATTTTCATCATTACTGATTTCAGGATATGCCAGTCCCCTGGGAACGGATACAACCATTCCATCTCTTGGACATAATCTTGTTTGATTTTACAGAGGTGGACATAGGTCTTGGCATCTCCAACCACAATCAGGTGCTTTAGCCTCTTTCCAATTTCCATTGTTACCTGCAGTTTATGAACGGTGTGGAGGATAGATTCAGTGTTATCCGCATGCTCATTCAGCACTCCCAGGTGACCAGCATTTGACTTTTCTTGGGGCTCCGTTGGTGCAAAAGCGAAGGTGTATTTGAAGATTTGCAGGTCGCTCTATCCAACATCAATTTGGTCAAGGTTGCTTTTCTCTGTGCAGAAATTTCACTTGGTTAGTGCGGGAAATCCACCAAGGTGTGGGTAGAAGGAGGCAATCGTCTTCTTGATTGAGTGAGATGTTGATTGAATGATGTTCTGGCCATCTGAATGTCTGCAGCTCGCTCTTTTCTTTGCTTGGGTGGCTTTGGCATGTTATGAAGTTCTGCAGTGTGTGCACTGATGACTCGACTGACGGGGAGACCGGCTATTTCTTGACTATACAAAGATGTGTTCTTATCTTTCCAAGCTCCAAAGGCTTCAAAGTTCTGAGCATGTGCACTTCTGGTCAGGTCCTCGGAGCTACTGGCCAGGTCATCAGACATTAGGACATCGAATCCTGTAGCACCCTAAAGAAGCTGGAGAGGTTCTACACCTTTGAAGCAGGTTCCGAATTCATTGTGGATGTATCTCCTTGTACTTCCAGACCGGAGGATTTGAACGGGACATTTGGCGATGAAGGCCTCTATCTCACCAGGCGATACACTTTCCTTCTTAAACAGCTCCATTCGAGCTGTTACATCCATGCATTGTAAGGGTAGCACTTGGCCTACGTCATCCATGAAAACACTGTTGTTATCTGTGATAGTGTGGATGATTTCTCTCTTGAATGCCTGAATGAAGAATGCTTCCGTATCCGTGTTGATGATCTGATGAGGTCACAAGCAGAATTTCACTCTGGAGATTCGAGTCTTGGCAAGAAGAACACAATATTTGCAACATTTTACAAAAACTTAAACGAAATATTTAGGTAAAACTTTTGACAAATATTTAGTCTCCAAAACTTTCCTTGTCATGTCATCGACGATCTAATATCTCTGATAGCGTAAGGCTTCCCTAGCTTCCTTCATGATGTCCACCTTTTCCTGGTAGGACAATGTCACTGCACATTCCTGCCCCATGCTTCTGTGGAAGGACAAACCCATGAAGAGCTCCCTGTTGATTGATCTGTGAGATGTCATCTTTTGCATCGCACAAGGTGTCAATGATCGATACTGCAAAATCATGACAACTCATTTTGCGTCCCTCTTCCTCGATGTTCATGACGTAGATCTGATAAGCATTCAGTATGCTTATGTTTAGAAGATTGTGGACTATCTTCACCCAGTAGCAATGCGGGGTGCTCAGTCACCATATGACTGATCACTTTGTGAATTCCCTACCATGTACTTAATGTAGTCAAGTACCTTCGTGGCTTGATATCAAATATCGAATATCAGTCCTCATTAGTCATTGAGATCCCTGAAATTGGCCCCCTTCATTCTCTTCAAATCTTCACTTGACATGTTCTGGTCAAAGCACTTTCCTTTGAAGTTGGCTTTCACAATCAATATGCTCTCCAAGGTCTTGTCACCCAAGTTGGGTCTGAAGTCTGGAAAGTTTTTTCTCACAACAACAAAAAAGCCACTCACAATCGGCATTGCTATGTCAATGCTCAAAATAATTTTTTTTGCTGGGCCAGTATAATTGGCATTTATCCAATATTGGTGGCCCAGAAAAAAAAAAAAAAAAAAAATGGTGACCAGTATGATCATCATACACAGATCCACCAGCTCAACTCTCAAAGTTTTCTTTGTGCATTGATGAAGCGCATGGTATGGTCGCTTGGTCTGCTGCGCCCAATATGTCTTTGCTTTCTAAATAGAGGTCCAAACAGAAGCAGCAAAAGCAATGGCACCATTTAAATGTTGCTTACTTCAGTTCTTAGCTGGGTGTTATCAAGACAGTATCCCATAGATAAGCGCAGAAATCGCACATCGCGAGTGGGGTGATCTTCATAGCTTAACTACAAAATTGACAAAATCAATCTGAAGATCGTATTTGAACAGATTCGGTACTGGTTCTCATAACATGCATATTACAGTGATTGGTGAATCTATTCTCAATCATCAGATTGGCCATTGCTTTTTGAGACTCATTGATTCCATAGTTACATAAAATATGTAATTTAGGAAATCTAGAAATAGCATTCAATTATTAGAAAATGTAACAATTTAAAATCGTACTGCCATAATTACATTAAAAATAAAAGGTTACGACAAGATCTGTTAACATTTTTATAATCAATCCACTGTAAAGTTAAATTATGCCTTTATAAGTACTGGTGTGTCGGGCAGTGAAACATGAATTGTATGCCCTTTCCTTCTGTCATTTTAGTAACCAGACGTAAAGTTGAGTGCCTTTTCTAGCTACAATTTAAAAAAATATCTTTTAAAGCTTTTTATTGAGAACAATTCATTATTTGATGACAAATGCAGTACCCCGGGGTACCGTGATACCCCGGTATCCTGCGTTGTGTAGCGCCATCTTGTTGCGTTGTGCATGCAGTGCAGCCCGCGATTATATGCGAAGTTTCCCATTCCGGTTTTGATTAAGTCAGTTTGTTCAATACATTATCATTATGCAATAGAAGTACCATATAAGAAAAACAATTCTTATTAACAACAAATGTGTTTGTACATGTATGTGTAAATTAAATGTGTTGGGTTTTTTTATTTGGCACAAATTTGATAAGTGCAATTTTGTAAAATAGCATACAAGTGTTAATTATGACTTGTGCTGTAGTTTAGTAAAAAGTAATTGTATATTTCATCTTGGATTAATTTTCACATTATATATTGAGCTTGTAATTGATGAAAACTATTGGTTTGATGTATATGAAGGACATTATACTGTATTTATAAAAAAGATTATGCTTCTCTACTGTATATAATAAAGTTATTGAAATAAACCTCATAAGTACAAGTTCTTAGTACCAATTTGTTATGTTGGGTCTGATTGTTTGGTGCATAAAATCATGGGTGAATTAAACTCTTCAAAAAAGGATGCTCTGCTTGTAAATAACTATGCTTTTTGCAATTATTCACCCTTTTTAAGGAGTTTAGGGTATTTAAAGGAACCATAACAGTAACTTACAATTCCATACAATTTTTTCAACCATTAAGTTTAACTCGAACAATATAAGTGGTAACCCGGACTCATTTGGACAACCTCAAAAATATGAAACTATTTTGATATTTAAAAAAAATTGTCTTATATTTTATCATGATTTCAATGAAGCAGCATCTAATAAGCACATGCAATGAACTTTAGGCAGCTTTTTACCAAACATTTTCTTCAAAATTTGTTATAGCATCATAGCGCTATATAAAAAACAATTATTATTATTTATTATTTGAAGTAAAGTGATTTTTTTCAAGGTGTCCAAATAATTGTTGATTACACTGTATGCAGAATAGCTGTCCTATAAAGTAATTGGGTAATGTGTGTGTATGTGGGGTATGCAAATGCCTCCAATCGAGGACAAAATTGGACACCCTACTTTCCAATCTTGGACCGTCCCTCATTTGTTCGCCTAATGCAAGCAAATGCAAATTGAAATATCCTCGATTGCATACACTAATTTTCTCAGCTGGGCAATAGACGACTTCGGTAAATTATATGCAAATATTCTGCAAATTATATGCGCACGACGTCAGACTCCCCGTTGGCAATAGTAACTACGTCCGGCAAGCTCTGGCAAACTGAAGAGTCTGACGTCATAGGCATATTATTTGCATACATTTCTGAAGTCGTCTTTTCAATATATCAAACAAACAGGTCCACATTTGCATAGTACTTTTGTATAGTCCTCGATTGACAACACTTACATGTCCATGTGTGTGTGTTCTGTGGGCATTCTTTTCATCACTAAACATACATATACATCCATATTAAAAATTTCAAATGCAAAGGCCTAATGTTTGCTTCAAAAGTTTGAATTTATTCAGACAAACGATGATGATTCATATACTTGTACATAAACACACCTCACAAAACTTATACATTCATCATTTACATTGTTTTTTTTTACATCAGTGCTCACAGATGTATGATTTTTTTTTCTCAAAGAACTCTGTAATAAATCCAAGATTTATGAAAAATCAATTCCTTTTTCTTACAAAACTCATGGCTAATCTACAGTATATAAATATATACATGTGGTCATTGTTTCTATCACATGACAATGTCTGCATAAATATTAACACTTTGACATGAAAAGCAAATCAGAAATGGGAACTGTTTCATACACGAGTTATTTCCAAACATACGACAACTCAACAAACAAGATATCATATTGACATATTTGTACATTAATGTGTCTCGTTAAGAAAAGTGATACACTTTTTTTTTCACAAGTATGAGGTATATACAGTGTGAGTTAATGTGCTGTCAACTGTACACGTATGATACACCTCTTCAAATTGTCAATATCTTTTACACAGTGACTGAATCAAAATTCTGTAACAGATCAATGGCACGTTCATTCACATTAAAAGGGACTTAGTACCATTGTCCAAGTCCTAAAAAATCCAATTTGAATTCTAGCGATTCCCTCCTATCTTGTATTCAATTAATAATAAAATCATGGGACAGGTCTCAGTTTTTCAAATTTCCCTTACAAAAATATGTACGATGGAAGTGTTCAGCTAATAAACACTTGGGTGGAGATTTAGAATCATGTACAAAGTGAATGCAGTGAGTTACTGAATATCACTTTGCATTTTTGCTCATAATTCTGCCATGCAACGTCCATTTGACTGGAAATTTTCACACAATACACTGCGGACACATCAGATAACAACAATATACATTGCATCAACCATTTATCACTTTTTGAACATGTTAACAAAGTTACTAGATCCCTTTAAACCTCCTGGGCCCTGTTGCAGAAAGAGATACACTCAATCATAAATTACAATTTATTGTAATTCAGATCATATGTTCGCAATGAGCAAATCTGATTCGTTGAAACACACATTTTCTGACTTACAATTACCTGCACCTTACAAACGATTGTACGTCTTTCTGCAATGGGGCCCTGGTCACATAAACATCCATGTAGGATCAGTGATAGTAAGATTCATCCTTGATAATTTGCTGAATATCAACTATGTTCCCATAATCTAAGATAAAATTAAATATGTACATATAACAACAGTTGTCGTTTGAAAGAAACTCATAATTTCTGTTGAGGAAGAATAAATGGGTACGTAGTTGTTGGGGTTTGTCCCAAAAAGCAAATTTGAACTTGTTACAAGCACACTCCAACTTGCCCCAGGAGCTCTTTAACCATTTATTTTTGGTTCTGAAAGTAGCCCTCGACCACAAGTCGACAGGACCCTAACAAACCAATCAACAGACGAGCTCTCTGGGACCAATTATTACCAATTACTCTTTGAAAAATGTGGCAATGCAGGGAAGCTTATCATTTGACTTGACAATGATAAGACAAAGCGATACACATTTGGGGGTCAATTGCAAACAAATTGCAAGTCTGAAAATTATACTAAATATGCAAAAATGATCGTCTCAAACTTGTGTGACCACCCATCCAAATGAAACAGGAATAGTGGCCACTGTAGACAGGTTCAGAAACATTGTTTGGAAATTGCTCTATAGGAAGGTGGCCAATACAACAGGTTTTTACTCTATATTCATTTAGACTGCAACCTGGCACTTGATTGCATCTCTTAAAGGGGTAGGCACGCGTGTGAACAGTGTAATAAAAGCTTTAGAACTACATTTAGCCAAAAAGGGGGATACAGCCTTTTTGCAATCTCTGCAAAAAAAAGTGGAATACAAATGGTGTCATATTACTAGAAAGTCAAGCATCATTTATTTTAGCATTCACTAGATGTATTAGTTTCAATTAGTTAGCATTTAGCAAATTGTCTACAGATTAAGATCGATAAAACTTTCATCCTTTGAATTACATTCGTTGTTTAGCCCTAAAAATCAGCACTTATAAACAGAATACTGCCATTTTGAGGTCTGGTATGTACATTACATATGGAAAGGAATCTTTAAAATGACATTATCAATAACTTTTTGTAAAAGTTATTTTACCCTTTTCTATTTTTGTTGTCTTCTTTTGTGTACAAAAGTTTCCCCTGTGGTCCTATTATAACATGGACAATTACGATCACAAGATAACGTTTCAACCAGAAACAGCAGCAAATATTACCATAATGTTCCTGTCTTTTCATGTCCACAAATATAAGGCATACATTTGAATATGAGAGAACTGATTCAATAACCGATCTATTACCAGTACTGTAGTCGAGTCCACAAGTTCAGATTCCGAGTCCCCAATGAAATAAGCTTTTCCCATATGTTTTACATAGGGACTCAGCTCCCGAGTCCAAATCATAAGACTATCTAACGCAAATCAGAGTCCGGACTCGACTACAGTACTGTCTATCATCAAAGAAGCCTAACAGGTGACCAGCCATGCCTGGAGTTCTTAGCAAGAAAAGGGTGTTTGCCGTGAGCAGTACACTCGCAGAAATGTTCATATGTAAGTGAACCGGTATATTACCAAAAGAAGCTGACCAACCAACTGGCCAGGGCTTATCACATGTTCTGCAATGCCTGGATTACTTTCTGAGTGGGGGGAATGGTGTCTGCCGGATGATCAGGCAAGGAACCTGAATAAACCTTTAATTATGTTTGCGCATTTCTGCCAAAAAAGAGCCTTACATCCAACCGTGGCATATCACATGATCAGCGACGCCTGGATTTCTTAGCAGGGGAATGGTGTCTGCCGGATCGCCAGGCAAGAACCGGAATAAATTTGAATATGTTTGCCTAATAACCTAAAAACATCCACCAGCCAGGGCATATCACATGTTCAGTGACGCCTGGTTTTCTTAGCAGGGGAATGGTGTCTGCCGGATCGTCAGGCAAAGAACCGGAATAAATTTGAATATGTTTGCCAGGCAACCAAAAAATAAGGCCCAATATCCAACCATGTTCAGCGACGCCTGGTTTTCTTGGCAGGGGAATGGTGGTGGCCGCCGGACCGTTTCCTCTTGGCAGGGGATGGGGCAGATCTCTTGCCCCCGGAATGCCCCGATCTACCCGAAGATCCCCCAGATCTGCCCCCAGATCTACCCCCAGATCTGCCGCCCCCCTTCTTCTGCAGAGATACCTCCTCCTCCAGGCTCAGATCCTTGCGACGATCAGCTGTAGGAATGAACGAGGGAGAAGAGGACTTGGTTAATAATTATGACAATAATGAAGAAAATGTGGTATGTTGATAATGGTGAGAGATACGTCTTTCTCCAGACTCAGATCCTTGAGACGATCAGTTGCAGGAGACAAAGAACAAGTGAGAAGAGTACTTCGTTAATGATTACGATGATAATGGATGATGTTGAACAAGATGTTTTTTTTTTCAACTTCACACAATCGAAATGCGGTATATTGCTGATCGATATGATTGTGATGCTACCATGATGATTCTGAAGAAAATGATAAGATGATGATTATTATGATGATTATGATAATGGTGATGAGGGTAAAGATGATCCTTACAATCATGGAAATGATAAGAAGGTCGAAGATAATGACAATGACTGTGATCATGTGGATAAATTAATGATGACTGTGACAACAACAATCTTTGTAACTTGTTCATGGGGTAAATTTGGTTCTTTGTATTTTGAGGGAATATTTTGAAAACGTGAAGTAATTTTTTGTCACACCACTGAAAGTCACCGAGGTACAGGTGTATGGCATTTATCTGTGAATTGGGGTACATATATTGACCAGCCCCCACCACCTCTATCATGATAAAGGCCAAAGTTGGAACAAGAACAACTTAAATTTGAGCTTAAATATACAACCAAACGTATGTCTACTATATGTGACCGGCAATCACAAAATGTAGCACTTGTCAGCAAAACTCAAAATGCAGATTTTCAATCCTCTACAAAGGCCTTATCACAAGCTTTCATTTGATGCTTCATTCTAAGTAATTGGTCAATAATTGGCGAAGATATTATTTCAATTTTACAATCATAGTTCTTTTTAACACACACATTGTGAGAACTTACAATGCCCATTTCTTCACAACATGAATTACCAACAAGTGCCAGGTTTTCCTATAGACCGTCGCATATTTTCACTAAGGCTGAGTCATGTCGGATATTTTCCAAACTGGGTTTCTGATAAACTGTAACCGATAGGGTTCTGATATTCCGATAAATGTTGTGTCGTCTGAAATTTTAGCGTTCGTTTTTCTAAAGAAAAAAGGAAAATCGAGGAGGGGCGTGAGAAAGCCCACACGTAGACTATCATCAAGAGGGAATTGTGGCATCTCTTTGGCACGCAAAATGCAATTCTGACTATACAGAGCTCGCGTGTGCATGTGCATAGCACAAACCTCGTTAATTACGATGCCGAAAACGTTTTAAACATTAAAATATCAGGTAAGAAATAAGTTATACTCCCTTTCCCATAAATAAACAGAAACAAAATATTAAGTGATAATCTTGAACCCGTTTCCGAAAAAACGAAACCGGGTTCCGATTGAAACGGTCGGAACCTGGTGTGAACGATCGACCAGACTCGGCCTTAATTTTCACAAAACAAATATTTGTATGTGACTTACCTGCTGCTGCTTCTTCCTCCAGTTCATCCCAGTCCTTGCCACTCTCTTCACTGCTACCAAGCTCCTCTGTAAATGGGGATTGAAAGACAACATCTTATTTGAATGGCATGTTGGAAAGATATCATGTACATCATGCACTGTTCCTTATCATTCAGACAAGAAATCTTATTCAATATGACCATACAAAATACAAAGATCATTTTATAACATTACCCATTTTTGCCATAACTTGTATATTGATGGCAGAAAATCAAATCTTTGAGATGAAATGGTTTGAATGAAGAGAGGAGGAGCGTACCTGAGAAATCACTTTCTTCTAAGTCTGACTCCGACTCTTCCGAGTATTCGCTGTCATCTGATTCACTCTCCCCCAACTCGGACCCGGACGGGTCGTAGGCATCCTCGTCCTCATCATCATCATCATCAGCTTCGTTCTAGTAGGAGGGGTCACAAAATTTGTAAGGATTGAAATAAAGCTACTTCATCAATGCTTTGGAAGAGGCCTTGCAAAGTTTTAAAAATTCCATACATTCAAATCACATTTTGAAGTGGGTGGGTGGGTCAAGGGACATTATGGACTTCAAAAAATAACAAATTGGAATCTGCTGCCACTCCCCCCCCCCCACCCATAAAAAAATATGTTTCAACATTTACAAATCCAATAGATACAGAATTCGTGTAAAAAAAACACTTTATTTGTGTCATCTCTCATTTTATTTCATAGCCATGGGCTATTATACAAATAGAGCAGGGTTTGGAGTTGATTATAGCAGAATAGACAGCGATATTTTTCAAATTTCCCCAGTGCATTTAATTGCGGCCGAGTACAATATGATTGCACGAGTGAAATTTAAAATGTAGGTGTGTATTGTGGAATAATTAACGACAAGAAGCATGTACTATTTGTTATACAGTGATTATTTTGAGGATCTGATTTTGTTATCATGTTGTGAGTTTACTCTCTAACTAGCCATTCTTTCAGATTTGACCTCATTTTAGCCTTGACCCCAGAATATAATGAATGTCTCACTTAAAGCGCCCTAAAACAAACACGACCCGTCCAAAATTACTTTTCTTGGTATCATAGTTCATAGGAAAAGACACCTTATCCGATGGCCATGTTCAATTTGTTACTTTATTTAGGGAAGTGTCCCATTCCATTTTTTAAATTTATTTATTATTATTATTATTTTTTTTTTTTTTTGGGGGGGGGGGTTCCCTGTATAGGGCATCTACCAATCAAGTTTGGTTACAAACAGATGCTGGGAAGGAAAGTTAATTAAATTTGTGTAAGCGTCACGAACGGACAATGGACGACAGACATACAGACAGACAGACACAATTTGGATCCCTTTAATAAACTTACATCGCTCTCCGGCTCCAAGAAGTTCCAGCCACCCCCTTCAAAGAACCCCTCTGGGTCGTCCACGATGTGCTTCATGATCTTGGGCCAGTTGAGAGACTGCACTCCCTCCGTGTACTTGATGTCACATGAGCTGCAATGGCAAAGATAACGTAAAGAAACATAATTAGAAATAAGATTGGGCAAATTAAATGGATGATGAGGAATAAAATGAGAAGTAGAGAGAAAGGAAGAAAATAAGAGGAAGGTTCGGGGAAACTATGATTTTGTTCATAAAACTAAAAAGATTTCTAACACTGACCAACAACTCGATCCTTATCCCAAACCCGATTTATATCAAAGGGCAATGCCACTATATAGTTTATCCACTTTAGATATCGCAATATGCTTGTTTATTATGCATAACATAACACTGACTCAGATTCCTGCTTATGAAGAAAATACTAGCAGGTTCACCCAAAGTCAAGCGAATGCTGGAGGCTAGTTTTATTAGGTCTGTGCTGACTGCAGTCAATGATGGCTTTGACGAGTCTGCAAATCAGTAAACAGCTTTATTTTTCGGCCGTAAGCACATACGTCAGAGTTTGCAAAGCATGTATGATAATTACGCAAACATGGCCGCTCCCATCATCTTTTGCTACCGTAAGAAATAGTAACATTTGGGTAAGTAAGGGTATGTTAAGGAATTCGTGGGATCCAGTAGGCCAAAATTGCTGGTCACAAATTGTACTCACTTCATCCAATCTTTGACCTGGTCTAGGAGGTTCATGGGCACTGCATTGATCATGGCCACCTTGCGGGCGTAGTCCTTGAAGATGAACACCATGTCAAAGTTCTTGATGTGGAACTGCACTCGCTCAAAGTGGATCAGCTCGACTTCGTCCAACGAGATCACGAACATGGGCTGAACAAAAATGAAACAAAAGAAAGATATTAAAAGCTGATCGACTCGACTTTATCTAATGAGATCACTAACATGGGCTGAACAAAATAATAACACTTAAGTAATATATTGAAAAGAAGATTCACATGCACAGCTAATTTAAATTCAGTCTCGCCCTAAACCAATCTTCCACACTAACTTCTATCTGTACTTGCCCATTTGGGTCATACTTTTTACTCTTTACTTGCCCTTGTTCTCCTAAATGAGATTTGCACATATGCAATAACATTGTTTTCTCGTACCTTTTTTAGTTGCCCGATTCGGCAAACAAACTTGACAATTAATGAGATTTTATGACGATGCGGGGCAAGTGCTAGTGTGGAACCTTGATTTGAAATCAAAACAACTTCTACCCAAAAATCGACATCACCAAAACCACCACCTTCTATTAAACAACATTCCCAAATCATTGCCATGATAACAATTAAACACATTATTAAGCATTTTCATTTTCATCAACATCATAACAATCCTTACCATCACCACCAACCACCAACTACCTCTACCACCACCACCACCACCACCACCATCCACCACCACCACCACCACCACCCCACGATGTTTCTTACCGGTTCCGTGACGTTGATAAGGCAGCTGCTAGTGGGCTGGAGCAGGACGGTGCTCCGATGGGGTACGCCGGGGAAGCCCAGATCCCGGAACGGCACCTCAAACTCAATCTCCCCCTTCGTCTGCGACTCCACCTTCTCGATGAAGTTCTTGAAGGCCGACTTCAGCTTGTGTCTCAGCTCACGTTCAGCCTGTAGTACAAAAAGACATGTTTATACGGCCACACATTACACTCTGTCAACTGCCTGGAAAATATTACATATGAAAGGAACCCCCCAGTCAAAGATCAACATATAATATATATGTTTTGGAACCATTTTGTGATATCAAATAGATACCTCGCATATTTTGGTGAATATTCAGAAACTACTTTGATTTTGCTGCCATCTTGAAGTACAAAATGGCCACCATCTTAAACAGGGTTCCCACTATTTTATGAAAACAAAATTCTCTGCTTTTTTCCTAAGTTTTCCATGATATGAGGCATTTTTCTCAAATTCCCTTACTTTTCCCTGACTGGAAAAAGTGAAACTCATTTTTGAGGTTTTCCTTGTAGAGTGGAAACCCTGTTAAAACAGCATAGA
>JAUELG010265336.1:0-15518 GCA_031471515.1 Dendraster excentricus | reverse complement strand
AAATGTCATTAAACAATTGTGAGCTCTTTTTGATCCCCGACACTTTAACATGTATATAACATTTTCTAAAACATTATGAGGACGTGATCGAAACAGGTTTACAACATTTATATGATGTTTTTGTGTTAGCTGGGATAGTTTCGGTGGTAAATCGTTAGTCAATGCTCGGCGGTTTAAACGGCTGTACAGGCAACTCCCAAAAGTTAACTTTTCCTTTACTTCGATCTGGACAAAGACCACGATGTCGGGGCAATAAACATGAGCCACTCAATTCCGCCCCACAAAGATAAGCCGTGTACACATTTACTTAAATGCGTGTAAAGCGTACTCACTGAAAACCTTAACTGGTAAGACGGACTAGCAAAAAACTAGTCCAGATGGTGTCCGTTTGGACAAGCTTGATGTTAGTCCAGCCAGCTGGACTAGCAAGTTAAATAAACGCTGGACTAGCATTTTGTATGTCGGTTAACTAGCTTTATGTTAGTACAGTATGCCGGACTAGCGCAGCTAGTCGCTCGACTTGTTATTGACTAGCTTAAAGCTAGTCCAGATGATGTCCATCTGGACTTCTGATGTAAGTCCAGCCAGATGGACTTGCTTGATGTTAGTCCAGCCATCTACACTAGCATTGAATTAAACGCTGGACTAGCATTTTGTTTGTCGGTCAACTAGCTTTATGTTAGTCCAGCATGCTGGACTAGCATTGAGCGATTTGAGCCATCTACACAAACATAGCAAACACAAACAACAACAATGAAATTAGCGACTATCAGCTCATCGCGTAGTCATCATTTGCGTGATGATAGTATTTATATTTATCAAAAACTTCATAGTTTTGCAACTCAAAAACTTTTAATGTAACTCATAGTATATAACCTGTTTTTTAAACTCCGTTTTGTATTCGTCGAACATAGTTTGGGCGGTAAATCGTTAGTCAACCTTGACCTCTTAAACGTACAGGCAACTCCCAATAGTTTAATTTTTCTTTTCTTCGATCTGGACGACGATCACGGTATCGGGGCAACTCGGGAATGCCTCGAGGTTTTCCTCAGAACGCATACCCTAGCTTCGATCCCGACGGTCGGATAGCGGCCAAAATCTCGAGGGGAGCGTATCTCAGGTGGGATGGTTTTCGGGGGGTTGAAGCTTACCGTATTAATATCAGTGGCGTAACACCCCTGAGAGGGTTGACCGGGAAAAAAAGCTTGAAAATCATGCAAAATCAGCCCTTTTTTACATGCTGACAGGGTAATTTCAACCGTCAACAGGGAAAATCTGCCTCAAAACCACCTCCAACCGGGAAAATCTGCCTCAAAGCGGGAAAATTGCCCCCTCTGACAAGGCACCCCTGTTACGCCCCTGATTAATATAACTAGCAAATTACCCGTCACCAGATCTTTGAATAAGATATTTTGAATGCTGTATCTTTGTAACTCTTTATTGTTTGTATAATTGTCCAAAAACTTTCAATTCCCTGGTCCAAGTGTAAACAAAGACCATATAATTAATTAATGGATTCTTTATTTGTAATTTCATAGTAATTAATGTGGAAAAATAATTGTTGTGGTTAAATAAGGTATAAAAGTTTATCCGTGTATCATTACCAGTTGAGCACCAGTCACTAAACATACGTGAAGTATAAAGAGGACAGATTCACCGGGGGGGGGGGGGGGGTGATGGTGGAGTGTGACTAAATGATGGGTTTAGTGTGTACACAAATAGTGTTCAGTTTACGTGTAGGTTAAACAAAAACAGTAAACACGGTAAAGTAGTACATGTAGCTGAATATTATTGTTAGTAGTAGAAGTAGTAGACATAGGCGGGGTGCAATCCCCCCACCCCCTTTGACCAAAAAATGGCTGATTTGGGGGAGGGGGTTAAATACCCCCTTTCACCATAAAATGCTGTTTTTTTTTGTTTTGTTTTTTTTGGGGGGGGTTAACCCTCCCTTTAAACTTTTAGCTGGTCTCGAGGCCATTGTTTAAATATTTTATTTGATGTTATCTGCCTCATTAATTGCAAAAAAACCCATGGTCTCGGCCTCAAAAAGTGAGAAAATCGTAGTCTCGCGATTTTATTGACCGATCGCGGCTTGAAAACTGCTTTTTGGACACATTTGGAAAAAGGACAAATGGCCCATGCTCCTTTTTTAATATAGATAAATAATCCTATATCTATGCAACTGGGCAATTTCTTTGAATTGGAGTACTTATTCACAATGCTGGTTACGTTTCCCTTCTTCGTTCAATTTGGCGCATGTTTTTTTCACACTCTGCACAAAAAGTGCTCACCCAAGCGTGAACAAAAATGTGTTTTGTTAGTGACACTGTAGATATAAAGACTATTGGACATTTATCAACATGAACAAATCTTCAAAATGTTTTGAAAGCTAATGTTGACACAATTTTCAAATCTGTAACTGTTTTTTGTTTATACGTTCTAAATATCAAAATAAGAACGCGTCTGGGGCTGAGATTTGTTCGATATACCCCCCCTCCCTAAAAAAAAAACAACAATAACAAAAACATTATACTTTCTCAAAAATTGTCGAAAGAGGTTTTTAAATAGTAATTGTTGATCTCTTTATTAATCATTATATCCTTCATCGTAAGATTGTTGCATTAAGAGTGTACACAACAAAAAAGGAATAGTTATGACTAAAAATACGTTTACCGGTAAATAGTACATTTTGCATTGCTGACGTCACGAATAGTACTTTTTCCCCGGAAGAAAGTGGTGACTGGTGACGTGTGTGCGCATGCACTGCGCGGGCTGTGTATGTGTAATGTACACGTGTGTATACGTATTTAGAGGGGGTTAATTATTCATAATTTGATGCGCATGTTTTGGATTTGGCCGCGGAATAGTTGTTAATGAGCGTAACCATAAATTGAAAGATAGCGCAATGCGCGCTCTGCACTAGAACTATTTCGCAGAGGGGGTCAGTGTCACAAACAGAACATTGTCAGTGCAGTGATGATTTCAAGATCAATGTTTTGTTTTTCTTGATATTTTTCTTTCATTTATTGAAATCATTTATTTTTGCGATGATTATGATTATGGGAAGGATATAAAACAAATATACAATGACTCATTCTCGGAACAAGCTAAAACTATTCGCACTCGGGAACATCAATAGTACCATTCTCCCTCGGGCCGATGGCTCTCGGGAGCATAGTACAATTGTATGTTTCTTCGATGCGAATAGTTTTAGCTAGATCCTCGAGTGTCCTTGTATATTTGTATAATATTCTTACAAATCATTACATGCAAAATTTTGTATAAGTTAAAAACAACGCGTTTTTATAGAGCGCCCTCTCGTGTCTTAATGGTTCATTTTGTAATGATAACATGCTTTTTACTTACTGTTGCTAATAATGTTGTATACCTTTCGAGCATAGTAGAATTCTATTTATCAGTATGCAACGTTATTTTGCAGGTTGTATTTAGTTCAGCCTTACCCAAAATAGACTATACCTTTAAATGAACATACAAACAAAACTATTACACTTTTAAACTTCTATACTCAAATTACAGTCATACCTTAAACGAACCTCTTGTAAGGGATTATATGTTTGGTCAAACTGAGTTTTAGTAACGAAAATCTGTACCATTACTTTATAACCTAATAGATATAACTCCACGTTGCTCGAATGACAAATTATAAATGACAACGTAAACAGACTGTGTTACCGTTCAACAAGAGCTTTTTAATCTTATGAGGGCGTCACCGAACAAATATCAGTTTCAACCATCTGAAATACAACATTATGCATGCGTTTTTTTTTGTTGAACTATTTAATAGTTAGCGAGATAATGAACAACAACTAAACCTTACTTTTGCAAATTACTTTCAAATTTAAAGTTAAGTAGCATTTACCCCCCCCCAAAAAAAAAATAATAATAATAAAAATAAATAAATGAATAATAATAATAAATACTGGTTTAATATTCTCGAATAAATTTGAGCTCCACAACAATTTTACAACACATTTAAGAAATGAATATGTTCTGGTCTATTTCAGAAATTTCAGAACCGAAATGATCAAATTAAGTTTATTCTCTCATTAAAGTTATTTGCCTTTTCTCTCAACTGTTTAGTGCCCTCTTTACCAAAACTCAACTACATGTATTCCCTAAAAGAGTTATATTTAACATGAACTTTGTTTTTAAAAATACTGCAGTGGAGTACCTCATACAGAGCCATTCAATAGGTAAAGGTCCAGAGTCAAGGAGATTGAGCCCAATGAAACTAAGGAAGCAGCAACTCAGAACTCTCTTTCCGTGTATTCCTACAAGGAAAACATAGTATTAAACTGTTTCAGAAATAGTTGAGTTTTAGTAAAGAGTGTACAGTTTCGAGCAAATGGAATTTGCACAGTTACAATACAAACTAATAACTGTAACTCCAACATTATCGAAATATATATCGATCAAACTACAAACAACTTAGTTAAAAGTATGTTATCATTTAAAAGAGCAGTCAAACCTAAATAAAGCGTTTTCGAAAAAAAAAATTGGTTTCGACTATTCTAAAGGTATAGTTGAGTTTTGGTAGAGAGGGCGCTACATAATATATATATATATATATATTTTTTAAGATAATGAAAAACACATCACTTATCATGCGTGCAAATTTTTACGGCGATCAGCCGCTCCGCCGTCTCTTTCCTTCGGGGTATATCAAGGGTCCGTATCAGAAAATATTCTGTATTATTCATATTGACGTTTTAGTAATAGCTTTAAGAAATTGTCATGTAACCACGTGCGCTGATGAAACAATCCTTCACTTTGGTAGTTTATCTGGAATTGATATTCAAAATAGATTACAAAATAATATGGACAATGTTAATTTATAACTATATGCTATTGAGATTATATTTTATAAATTGACGTTAGATTTGAATAAAACAAAATTAATACTCATGGAAACTGCGCTTAGGTCATTGGGTGGGGGAGGGGGGGGGGGGGGGGGGGGGTGGCCCCAACCCCCCCCCCCCGGGGCCCCCAAGCCCCCCACCAGTACGCCAGTGGTTAGGACAAAACCATCTTATTTTGGGGCAAAATCGTGTTTTTAAATATTGAACTACGTAAATGTATTAATTCATTGTTGAACATTTAATCAGCTCAGAACATGCTGATTACTTATATAAAAAGGTATTTTATTAGTTTGAAATGTTGAGGAAAATAAAGCCTGGTGTTCCAAAATATATCAGCCAATTATTACATTTCTGTTTAATTTAATCTCTAATGGATTAATTTTGTGAAATATGGGTCGGAGTGGAAGGGGGTCATTTTATTCATCGAACAAAATGTTTTATTAGATTGCAAAAGCTGGCTGCAATTGTAGTTAGTGGTATCTTAGTATATTCTGTATTGTATTTGTATACTTGCTATAAAGTAAAAGAAAAATAATGTGCGCAACATTTATGTTGTTTAAAAACATATTTATCTATTAAAATGTTGTTTAAAATGTTTCTGTATGTAAATTGCAGAAGTTAAATATTTATCATTCTTTTAGCGCAACATTGCGTTTTACGTCTCTTCTCATGTTGAACCATTTATATAATTATTCATGGACAAGAAATTCATTTTAAATGTTTTAAAAATTTGTAAATGTCATGTTTTTATATCAACCATGATGATATTTTATCCCATGGCCCCATGAGTGAATGGGCCTCTCTGGTAAAAATATATTGAAATACAAAAATAAATAGTATGTAGATCATTTCTAATTTCTTGATTTCTTGGGTTGTAATACTTGTAGTAAAAATAACGGAGAGCAAAAGGTGAATATTTATATGTACATGCAAATTGAACTCCCCAATCCCCCTCCCTGGTCGTATTCCGTATTACGTGTGGCTCCATCAATTCTCACGATTCAATGGAAAATCGACCTGTAGCTGCTTGTCCCAGAAGTCTAATTCGATATTATTTCACGCGCATGCGCAGATTGTAACTACGAACTGGCTTACTTAATACTAAGCACGGGTTGATTTAGGTAAGTTAGGCCTGGGTAGGTTGTGTTCGTACCGAATGTCAATTTTATACTACAGTCATGAATTCTAGCAGAAGAGAAGAACTTATACTCGATACATTTGATTAAGTAAAGAAATTCATGGAGTACCTATGTCGAAAATACAACCCGTTTGACTAAGAACACAGTGATATATCGTGTTTTATTAAAAAAAAAAAAAATCCTGGACGGGGAGGGGGGGGGGGGGAGAGAAGAGCGTTCCCCTTGTCATTCCACTATGTTACAGTTATGAAGCGTGGTGTAATGTGTTACCTTTGATGTTTATACAATGGAAACACAAACTTCAAGAAGTCTTTCCACTCGTTCACTGAAGGCTCCGACTGTTCCGATAGCTTCGTAACGGTGGCACATAATTTTGCACTCTTACAAGCAGTTGGCTGGTTGATTTTGATTGCATTTATGACCTTGGTATGTAATTCTTTCTTCTGTGCACCGTCATCTTTTTGTTGTTCTGCTTTGAGTGGTTTCTTTGACTTGTCTCCGGCACTCTCCTTGACTTGTTTGTCTTGTTCGCTCGAACCAGCATTTGCATCATTGGCGCTACTCGACTCATCGAGGTCATGCAGGATGATGCCTACATTCGCCCTGCCTGTTAGATTGGTTAACAAAACATACATTCATATTTTAATTTTTGATACGTTTTTTGCATGTGTTTTGGGTGAGTGGAAAGGGAAATTCTCCCATTACGTATTGGGATACCGACCGTGTTGTGCAAATTATTCATATTGTGATGAACATATCCCCGGAGTCCCTGTAATATTTAGGTTACAAACATTATCATGAAGTTTATCCATGCACGGACAGTGAAGCTTAAAAAGTAAAACAAAATATATATGTTTCGTGTTACTTTTGTCCACGCTACGGCTTATTACAGCCGTTACAATTGTGAGTAGTTATTGATATTTCAGCCAATTTTGAGTCGTTTCTGACAAAATAAAGTGTATTCTGTTATTAACATTGCATGAGACAACTAGTTGCAAATGATATCTTGACTTGAATTATCATTTTTTTCAATGTGAATCTTGTTACACTGAAATACCTGAAATTTTCTGGCAACAAATTTTCTTTTTCTAAAAACAATTATATTTAATAACAAATATTTATAATTAAAAGAAATATCACATTATTACATGCGCCATGTAAAAGACTTGGTTCGTCGGGATAAAAAAAGAAACATAGTAATTTTTCGTCTTCAATGTAAATTACATGTGTTGTCTTAATAGTACGAATAAATAGAAGTTTGCATGAATTAATGATTGAATGTTTAGGTGAATGAATAATTTTATTTCCTTTAATTGTACATGAATTATTAGTTTCAAATTTTTAGTCGTTTTTATTAAACAGAAATACATCTCGGGTAGTTCGATGAAATGCTGTAAAGAATTGTTTATATCAACAATAACGTTACCATACTGTTATGGGGATTAAAACCACCACATTTGTAAAAAAAAATACCCTACATGAAATCAAATTGTATAATTTGCGCGTGTTTTGCAAGAAATTTGGTTATTATTCTGTTTAAAGGCGGTAGTTCAGTTTTGGAAGAGAGGGCGCTGCACATTACAATTTGTTAGTGAGGTAATAACAAAACTGAGTGTAAAATTTGGGAGAACATGCAATTTGTATGGCATAATAAACTTTATTATGTTATTTGGTCAAAATCGACCCAGAAACGGCTGAAATATCAATAAAACTATTTGATCTGATAATTATTTGGGGCCCAAATAATAAGATGATTTTTTCGTAAAAATTAAATAAATCCTTGTCGTTTTTTTACAAATTTTCTAAATCATTTTTTTTAATTGTTGTTGATGATCTCTCTATCTAAACATCATTTCAATAAAATATGACATGCATAATTTGTATGACAATGGTAGAAAACAACACCATTTTAGAATAGCGCCCTCTTGTGTTTAAATAGCTATTTTTGAATGATATAAGGCGTTTTACTAAGATGTTTGTTCATTTTATTTCCATGTATTTAAATCAATACAAAGACACATCAAACAAATTAGTAACATGAAAGTTTAACAAAATATGTGTCTAATGTCGATGAGGCCAAAGGATACGCAGGGAAACATGTTGTAAGTGTTCTCTGGTCATTTATGTATTGGTCACAGTATCTGCTATTGCTGAGATAAGCGCAGACAAAAACCCCCAAGGTCTACAGCACACCCACTGATCCCTCTACCAGAGTACCGGACATCGAACAGCTCATCAGCAACCCAGCAGCTGACTCGATAGCTACAAGTCCTACTGCTCACAGTAAGGCTGCAAAAACCCGCCTTTCCCAACTCAAATACTCGTGTATCTAACACAGCGGTAGCACACAGCGGCAATCCACGCATCCGCCCTTGACCGTGGCAAAATGTGTTCTCCACTGTTACAATGTACACGACCTCTAACATGTGCAATATTACAACATTCGCGTGGGCGGCGTATTACACAATAACTTATCCGTCCGCGAATCTAACTCGAATGTGTGTAATAAACTAATTTGCATATCACTGACTCGTGTGAAAAACTAAAGTCTAATTTGCATACTCGGCCAAGTTTGCGATCTACATACTACATATAAACTAGTCCGCATTCCTACACTAATTAAAATAGGGGTAACCTCGCTAGTCATACGGGTCGCTAGACATAAGGACTGCTAGACATAAGGACCGCTAAACATTACGTGTAACTTCCTATACGTGGAGGTCCGCTGTACATAATACGAAAAGGGGGTCGCTATCCATACAGGCATGAGGACCGTTATTCATAAGGACCGTTATTCATAATTTGGGATGATGATCGCTATTCATAATTGACATTGAGGGTCATTAATCATAAGGACCGCTAGTCATTGTCCAAGAAGAGGGTCACTATTCATAATATGAGAAGAGGGTCGCTAATCATAATACGTAGTCAGGGTTTTTATTCATAGGGACCCCTAGTCATAATACGAGAAGAGGACCGCTGCTCATAATACAAAATGGGGGTCAGTAGTCATAATACGAGATGAGGGTCGCTATATGGAATGAGGGTCACTAGTCCACATAATACAAGAAAGGGGCCGCTAGTCGTAAACGAAAAGAGGACCGCTAGTCATAATACGAGAATAGGGTCGCTTATCATAATACGCGAAGAGGACCGCTAGTCATAATACAAGAAAAGGGCCGCTAGTCATAAAACAAGAAGAGGACCGCTAGTCATAATACGAGAATAGGGTCGCTAATCATAATACGAGAAGAGGAACGGTAGACATACTACAAGAAAAGGGCCGCCAGTCATAAAACGAGAAGTCTGCTAGTCATAATAGGAAAATACGGTCGCTAATCATGATACGAGAAGAGGACGATGTCATAATACAAACAGAGGGTCGCTAGTCAAAATACGAGAAAAGAACTGCTAGTCATAATATGGAATTAGGGTTGCTAGTCATAATACGAGAAGAGGGTTGCTACCCATAATACGGCATGAGGATCGCTAGTAATAATAAGGGAAGAGGGTCGCTACTCATAATACGAGAATAGGGTCGCTAGTCGTAATACGAGAAGAGGACCGCTAGTCATAATACGGGAGGAAGGTCACTAGTCATAATACAAGAAAAGGACCGCTACTCATATTACGAAATGGGGGTCATAATACGAGAAAGGGTCGCTCCCCATAAAGTGGAATGAGGGTCGCCAGTCTTAATACGAGAAGATGGTTGCTACTTATAATACGGAATAAAACAAGAATATGGTCGCTGTAATAAGGGCCGCTATTCATAACGTCGCTAGTCATAGTATGGAATGACCTCGCAGTGATGTGACCTGTGACATGTGAAAAGTAAGTTGACGAATGTTCCCAGCTGGTTTACATACTGATTATCATCGAGTTAAGCGTCTACAGCGAGTTTGATGTGGTTGTACCATGGAATTATAAGTTTACTTAATTCCATGTTTGTACTGTGCAAAATTGTATACATCGGTTACATGGAGCCTACTTTCTAATAAGTTAGAGTCCATGATTATTCAACGAAGCCTTCTCATACCCCCTTGATTTAAAATAAACCACGCTATATAAAATATTAATGACATCATAATGGGTATATCATAGATTGTTTTCTAATGAATCACGCCTGTTTCACCTTCTCTCCACCCTCACCCTCCCTCCTCCTCCTCTCATTTCCCCATACAAGCGTAATTCTAGGAAACAAAAGCGCGCGAATCGGATATTCTCATGGAATGCTGCGGTCATGCACATGCACGATTATGGTACTTGCGGGGAGTGTATCATCCATGAACTACGAAATATGTTGGTTTATATTATGTACATGTACAAATTACTGCGAAGAGGGTGGGCCGAATGGCGGAACACGGTCAGTCAGATAGGTGGGGGAGGATCGAGGTCGGGGGGGGGGGGGGGTACGCCTTTTTGTGTTCAATATTTATTTTTTTTTTACAAATATTTGGCGCCATGTGCCGCCCCCGCTCACCCGCTCCTCTCCCGCTTAGCTACGCCCCAACCATTAGATGTTTCCCATCCAATTGTTTTGTTAGATGGTTAATGACCCTCTTCTCGTATGATAACCAGCGGTCCTCTTTATAACTATTGCGACCCTCATTCAGTTTTATGAGTAACGACCCTCTTCTCGTATTATGACTAGCGACCCCCATTTAGCGGTCCTCTTCTCGTTTGATGACTAGCGGCCCCTTTTCTTGTATTAATGAATAGCGGTCCCTGTGGTAGCTGAGCTAGTATGCTCCCCGGGTAGTTGAGATGGTGTTCAAGATAATTGTTCAAAGGGTAATGCGGTTAGAAACATCCGTATTAAGCGCTTAATAAATGTTGTGTATTTTAATTATTATTATTATTATATTAATATGATTAGCGACCCTATTCTTGTATTATGACTAGTGGTCCTCTTCTCGTTTTATGACTAGCGGCCCTTTTCTTGTATTATGAAAAGTGGTCCTCTTCTCGTATTATGATTAGCGACCCTATTCTCGTTTCATGACTAGCGGTCCTCTTCTCGTTTTATGATTAGCGACCCTATTCTCGTTTTATGACTAGCGGTCCTCATGCCATATTATGAGTAGCAGCCCTCTTCTCGTATTATGACTAGCGACCCTCATTCCATATTATGACTAGCAGTCCTTTTCTCGTATTATGACTAGTGATCCTCTTCTCATTTTATCACTATAGCGGCGATTTTCTTGTATTATGACTAGAGGTCCTCTTCTCGTATTATAATTAGCGACCCTATTCTCGTATTATTACTGGCGGTCCTCTTCTCGTTTTATGACTAGCGGCCCTTTTCTTGTATTATGACTAGCGGTCCTCTTCTCGTTTTATGGCTAGCGGCCCTTTCCTTGTATTAGGACTAGCGGTCCTCTTCTCTTTTTATAATTAGCGGCCCTTTTCTTGTATTATGACTAGCGGTCATCTTCACTATGACGTCATCAGGACGCCATTTCGTCAAATTTTAGTAATCATCATATCTCAGTCATGAATAATCAATTTCGATAAAATTTTCGCATACATATTATTCATATCAATTGTCAATTTTTAAGCTCATGCGCATGCGCACATGTACGCGTCCGTTAAACGTAAACAAAATTGAAAAATGCAAAAAAAATAAGATTCAGACATTTTTAAGCGCCCGTCGGCGCGCACGTTTTTGCGCGCGTAACGTTGATAAATGGATAATTTGTCGTATTTCACACGTTTTGCAATCATTATACATTCCTTAATGCACCCTATTAATTTGAGCCATTCTTGACTCATAATAAGGGAGTACGCGTGCGTCAAAGTCAAAATTACGCGCGCACGAAAATTGGCAAATTATTATGAAAACATGTTTTTATTTTTATACGGCCATAACTTTTGCTTTTTTTTAAAGTCCATAAACATCAAATTTTCTTTCAATATTCAGATGGAGTATGAGTTGTGGATACGAATTCATACCTCATTTATGCTGAGTAAATGTTATAAAACCATGATATTGACGGTTAAAGTGGAAAATGCGAAATATAGATGTTTTAATCGATTTTGAAATCGATAATAGCGGACTTCTTACCATATCTCGCTTATTATCTATCGATTTTCTCTCGGATTTGGTTATGTTGTAGCTGTTGTCATGTTAAACAAAGAAACGTGATAATTATTATCCACCAATATGATTTTATGCACTATAGTGTGTCTCCATATATTTGTTATTAGTCTTCCTCCCGTATTTGCGCGCGTAACGAAAGAAAATAAGAAACATATCATGTTTACACAAGTTTTCCATTTCTGGTACATTCTCCAACACGCTCCATCAATTTGAGTCACTTTTGAGTCATAATAACACGTTACACGCTCGTTAAAGTCAAAATTACGCGCGCACAAAAATTGGCAAAATACGGTAAAAACATGCTTTATTCATACGGCCATAACTTTGTTTAAACTCCACATACATCCTTTTTTTGTTTGCTATTTAGATAGATTATGAGTTGTAGATACGCATTCATACCTCAGTTAGGCCGAGTAAATGTTTTAAGTCATAACATTGATTGTTAAAATGGACAATGTGAATTTTAACCGATTGTAATCGATTTTGAAATCGATCGCAACGGACTTTTGCTTATATCTTCCTTTTTCTCCACCGATTTTCTCCGATATTTTGATATGCTGCAGCTAAAGATATGATTTCATATTAGAGTGGTCAGTTTATCATTAAAATCACTACGTATTACCTTAATTTGTCAAATGTGACAAATTCAACATCTAGTTTGATACTTGGATATATCCAAAATATCTTACATATTCTGAAAGAGTAAGAGTTGCACATATTTCAACATACATAACACATGCCAATCAGGTTTTATAAAGTCATCATATTGCACGATAAAATAACAAACAAGTTCAACCTTAAATTACGACCTGTTCCCGTGCTCAGATCGTCAAATAAAATCGAAAAAATAATAGTGTGGCGGAAACTCAGCTTTCACATACTGAAAACCGAGAAAAAATCGGTCAACGGAAAGGTGAGATATGTTTAAAATAAGCCCCCATGTACAAAGCCATTTTGCAGAAATCTTTTGTAAAATTAAGAATTTCCAACTCCCTTTTGGATTAAAAGTGAATGTTATGAATTAAAGTAGTAGTTATTCTGTTAAATCATCAGTTTATCATAAAAATCGAAACGTATCACCTTAATTTGTCAGATGCGACAAATTCAAAATCTAATTCTTTGTTATTCTTCCTAATTTTGTGGGTCGCATATTTTAAGATCAAATGAATCAATTATCATGAATCTAAACATGATTATACATCACCGTCTAACTTAGTGTAGTAAAACTTTTAAGTGGCGTCACATCTCTATGACGTCATCAGGACGCCATTTTGTCATATCCTAATTTTACATCTTATCTCAGTCATGAAGAATAAATTTCAATTCAAATTTTGCATGAATCGCCATCTTTTAGAATGATGCGCATCAGCTTACGCCCGAAAACGCGCGCGTACGCGCTCGTAAAGTGAAAAATGTAAACAACATTTATCCGATTAATTTACAACATGTTTCAGACAATTTTAAGCATTTCAAAAATGTCCGCGCGTGCGCGCGTAACGTTAATGAATAGATAACTTGTGTTTTTTTTATTTACATGTTTTGCATTTATTATTCGTTCCTTAATGCACGATATCAATTTGAGCGTGCCTTGACTCATAATGACGGAGTACGCGCGCGTCAAAGTCAAAATTACGAGCACACAAACATTGGCAAAATATGGTAAAAAACATTTTTTTCATAAGGCCATAATAACTTTTTAAATAGTCCATAAACATTCAATTTTGTTTTATTATTGAGATAGATTATGGGTTGTTGATACGAATTCATACCTTATTTGTGCTGACTAAATAATGTAATGAAACCATGATGTTGAGGCTTAAATTTGAAAATGCGAAATTAAAACATTTGTAATCGATAATAGCGGATTTGTTAACATATCTCGCTTATTATCTGTCAATTCTCTCTCGGATTTTGATATTTTGTTGCTGTGGTTATGCTGAAAAAGAAACGTGGTAATTATTATCCACCAATATGAATAATGGCACAATAGTGTTTCTCTATATAATTGTTATTTATCTTGTCCCCAGCCGAGCAGAAAATAATTTATTTCACTGCTACTGGTGCCTGCTATATAGCTTAAGTTCGTGTTGCTAGGCAACAATGGGTCGAGCCCCCTACGGCAGCAACGGGTTGCACGATAACAATTAATAAGATCTCCACGTTGCTTTCGCTAGCCCCTGCTTGCGTAATATACTGAGCATTACCGTAGTAGCATCGTGTCACGTGACTGTGTTGCATACGTGTCAATCGGGCGCCAGTCCGTGTATCGTGTGTGATTGGGCCCTCGGTATCACGTGGGTATGGATATTGTGCGGTTGCTTGGAGACTGGAAGGGTGAAAGCGCTGATCGGCTGTTTTATCGGGGCGGTGAATGTGAGTGCGTGGATGGGCGTAAATTCATAACAGTAAAGCAGAGTGATTTGAGATCTTGCTCCAAGAGGACGTGTGTGTGGCGGCTGAGTTTGAGTGGACTACGGGATGCCTTTGTAAATTTCCGAAAGTGTAGAAGTTAAAAGGGGTAGTTTAATTTTGGTAAGGCTGAACTTAAGTAACCAAATCTGGACAGTAACCTTATAAACTAATAGCATTAACTCCACCATGCTTGGAAAGAATACAAAAATGATTAGGTAAAAAGCATGATATCATTCAAAAAGAGCCATTTTGAACACAACATGGCGCTTCTAAAAAGGCATCAGTTTAAACCATTTTCCATACAAATTATGCATCTTATGTTTTAATGAAATAAGTATTAAATAGACAGTTCATCAACAAATAATTAAAAAACGATTTTGAAAACTTTTGAAAAAGTGTAACGGTTTTAAAAGTATTTTTTGAAAAATCGTCTTATTATTTAGGCCCCAAATAAATATAAGCTCAGATACATTTATTGATGTTTCAGTCGTTTCTGGATCGATTTTGACCAAAATTAAGTATATTCTGCCATTAAAATTGCATGTTCTCTCAAATTTGACACTCAGTTTTTCATGACCTCACAAAAAATTGTCATGTGCAGCGCCCTCTCTACCAAAACTAAACTACCCCTTTAATACATAGGAAAACCCCCTTTGATGGTGACTCGCCAGCCCGGTATGCAGCACGACAACGTCCAAGCAGTTTTCACAACTGGTGACTGTAAGGTGGGTTGTCGCACCTTAAATAATGTGAATATTCTGTAAAAAATCACGTAAAGTAATATTAAGGAAACGTGCGATGGCGAACGTTTATTGTCGCTATCTGACAAGACATACTTTGGTGCATGGAATTCAAAGATTATACTATCCTCGAGCATATTCTGTTGAACATTTAATTTTAATATAATGCATTATGTTGCATCGTTTGAAAGTAATTCGGCTAACTAAATGATACGTCGTAAAGCAAACGATGTGGTGTGAAAAT
>JAUELG010265335.1:0-19597 GCA_031471515.1 Dendraster excentricus | reverse complement strand
CACACACCGCCCCCCCCCCCCTGGTCCTTATAGGGTTAAGGTACTTCACTTTATTATACCAAGCTAAACTTATAGCCACACCTCGGCGTTTGTTTTGAGCATCCTCTAAACACCATGCAGTTATGGATGGCGGTTTTAGACTAGATATAGTTACTTTGATGTTTTAACTGAATTCAGCTAAGATTTAATCTTGTTATGGTTTATATTTTTCTCATCACTGGAAATGATCTTTTAACACTTTTTTCAGAGCCCCCTCTGAAATGGTGCCTACGAGCACAATTGTATTTGAAAAGGATGCTTGTCATGCTCATAGTCACCATTAATGTAAGATGCCCGTGGGAAACATTTATAGAATATGCCAATAACACGAACATGGTGTGACTATATTGACAAGCTCCGGAACCCTTTAAGTGTTCTCAATAGAGCAACTTTTCCTCGTTTATAATATGGAATTACTACCTTGCTTAGGAGAAATGGACGTCAGGAATTTAGCGGCAGCCGACGTTCAATTTTGAAAATGAGATTATGACGTTTACACTAATTTTTAGAACACTGGAACCCATGTGTATTACCATGACCAATACTCACCAATTCTTCTGGTTCCATGATGGTGATAACTTTCTTGAATACACCTATCAAACACACCGGGTCTAAGATAACGAGATCGTTGAGTGTGTTGTTTCCTTCATCTAGTCTGCCAAAGAAAATTATCTTGCCCAAATCGTGGTAGAATGTCAGCATAGTTTGCAGAGACTGCTGGTCTGTCCCAATGTCCAGCTTGTCTAATATATCTTTGGTCTAAGGCAAAGCAAAACATGAATACAAAGTTGTATACAATCTCAAGGATCATCAGGCACAAAGGTTTATAATATCATATTTGATTAGTATAAAAAGGATGTGAAGTTAGATGAAGTGTTACCCTGTTCTCTTGCACCTACATTATTGTCGGTGTGGGTTTTGATGTAATTTTGTTTGCATGGTCGCTGATAAAAAAACAAACCAAAATTGTGAAAGGCGCTTTCCAATAATGTTATTTAGCT
This sequence comes from Dendraster excentricus, assembly GCA_031471515.1. NCBI lineage: Eukaryota > Metazoa > Echinodermata > Echinoidea > Clypeasteroida > Dendrasteridae > Dendraster > Dendraster excentricus. The sequence goes on along the minus strand of JAUELG010265335.1, from coordinate 18,557 downwards.
GTATAATATAGATGTAGTACTTTTGGCAACATCCTTAAAATATATTGGAAAAACTATAATTATCCCATACCATTCTGTATTTGTATTACAAGTAGATGTATGGACTGTTTCCGGTTTCTTAATTTTTCTTCCAATTAGAAGATAATTATGTACGATTGAAAAGTTAAGAACCAGAATAAGCGACTAGATAATGTTAACTGTGTTCGAAATCAGTGAAATAAGTTAGCAAATATCAGTTTGCATGTTTATAATTAATCGGTCATATGATTTTCATGTACCACTGAGTTACATACATCACTCAACTGAAATATCAGAACACAGCAATACACATTTTAAGCAACCACTACTTTGCTGTCTGCACAACACAGTTATTTAAAGAATACCTCATTCATGTCCTTCATAGGGTCTTCCTTATGACGTTTGATCTCTTGTTCAAACTGAAGCCATTTAAGTGGTACTGCCTCTCCCATGTATGACTGTTTTGAGGCAACTTCATGAATGTGCGCATTCAATGCCTTCATCTACAAATAGAGCATATTATAACTGTATATATTTAAATGAGCCAAAGCAAATATGGGTTCAGAAACGGGTACATTTTTTTCAATTAAAATATATGCATTCCAGCACAAATCCGCACCACTTCGGTGATCCCCCATCATGCCCACGGTAGTATAATTGTCATAGTTATATACCGCTGGAGATCACTGAAAAGGTGCATATGCTAAATACGTAATATCAAACATAAGGAAAGTTACCAAAAATGTCATCATTAATTATTTTCTCCCAGGTGTTTAAGTTTAACTTTATAACTAAGTGACCATGAAATTTCACATTTAACAGCGGTCAAAACAGAATGTCTATAAATGCATAATGGCCTCATACGTAAGTTGAGGGAACATGATAGCCCATGACTTTGCAAACTGTGTGCTTTAGAATTTTCTCTAGAAATAGCTAAATACAAATTGTAAACACAAATGAGAAATGATGTATAGCATACTTTTTATGTTGTCCCCATCCATTATCAACATTATATACATGCCTGTCTTAGATTGTTTCTATATTGTAGTGTCTAATATTGTAAACCATTATATTTACCATGTTTTCTGTATCATAAACAATTTTGTAAACGTTCAGGGACAGAGTAATAATACGTTTAAAGGGGAAATCTGGTCCAGAATTTGATTAAATTTAAAAAGAGACAAAATATTCCCTACAGAACACTGCAAAAATAATGAAATTGGATAAGAAATAAGGAAGTTATGACATTTTGAAATTTCACATTTTTTCGGAAAACACTTCTTGACCAGTCCTTATGAATATTCAAATTAGCGAGTTGATGATGTCATCCCCTCACATTTTGGTATGTATTTCATATACAGAAATCTAAAAAAATTGATATTTCTGCAATGAGAATATAAAACTTACATAAAATAAAATATAAAACCTTAAACCACCCATAAAAGATGATAAATAATGTTTACTGTGATATATTTGATATGAGGGTGTGACTTAACCAGTATCAGCTAAAAATTAAAATTTTGGGCATTTTTGTATATGATATACATATAAAATTGTGAGTGGATGACATCATCAACTCACTCAATTGAATATTCATACGGACTGGTCAAGAAGTGTTTTCCGAAAAAATGTGAAATTTCAAAATGTCATAATTCCCTTATTTTTTATCCGATTTTTATCACTTTTGCAGTGTTCTGTAGGGAATATTTTTGTCTCTCTTTAAATCTATCAAATTCTGGACTGGATTTCCTCTTTAAGTTTGAATATGTTACCGCTGCATCATCGACTCCACATTCGTTTTCGATTGCGTGGTATTTCGGAATCACGTGGTTCTGGTAGGGCTTGCCCTGCATGCTTCTTCTGATTCTTGCAAATTGCCATCTGATCTATAAAACAAAATAATAAAAATAAACAATACAGATGTATATATGTATGGTCCCCATCCCGTATAAGACTAAATGAATCGAGGGAATCATAATGTAGTCTACTGCCGGTTGGAAACATTGTGTATTTGACTTCAACTCATGCATATCATTAGACCGGGAGCCCAGACGAACAAATATTAAGCGTAACAGATAAATATTTAGAGAATATTGTAACAAATACAATTATACGATTTTACCGGGGTCTACCCGAGGGTAGTACTTTGTGCCTACACAATATGGCCACTGGGGATTGTCCGATGCTTCTAGTTTGTGTGATTGTACCGTGTTAATGGTGGTTCACGAATCGTTGTGGCGGGGTCAGCGCACCGTAGACAATTTGAAAATCACCCATGCATGTAACATTCTTCAAACCTTTTACGTTGGCTGTTTTGAAAGACGGACTACACGTTGACCGTCTGGGGGATTATACACCAAAGCTCTTACAAGTTAACAAGTACGTACTATAGATATATTTGTCTCCATACTGTTTGACCCTCACCTCTGCAACCCTCTCCAGAGTAACATTATATTGTTGACCGGCTGTGACATCATCAGTCATTCACTACTCATTTACTAATAAATGACCTTCATCCAAGCTAAGTGCCTAATCACAATAACACCCCACGGTTTAATACAATACAAACTCACACACATTCACTTTCGATATCAGTTGCTATGTCAGAAGGAGAATACTGTCCAATATATTGTATGGAGGCATGCAGGGGATGCTTTTGTTGGCATGTTTCTTTTTACTATCATCTTTTCTGGTAACAAAGTTAGTGCAATGAGTAAATGAATGTCAATTGCATTTTTGCTTATTAGTAGGCTGTCGTCATTAAGTCCATACAACTTGAAATATTTACCCGGTGAACATATCATATGACTATACCATCTTCATTTTATTATCCACTCATCACTTTTCGCACATGTCAACAAAGTTCCCTTTAAACTAAAATTAAATGGAGATAATCATATTCATCACACTTACCGAGTCTGATTTGTGTTGTTGTACCGCTCTTAATCTTTGACACGAGTTCTATGTCAACTTGTGAATATGTATTATATTTTTGTGTACGGTATAGAAGTGATTGTAATGAATGACAATGATATTTCAGTACCTGTTTTGTCTTGTCCCCTTCGATGCTATCTCGGTGCGTTCCTACGATGAAGATGGGCGGGGAAGTATCGCTAGCAACGCTGTCTGGACGAGTCGAATGTGCGACTATCGAAGAGAGCCAAAAGTTTATAAACTGAAGGCGAGTAAGATCGCTTTTGGTTCCCCCTGTCACCTTCTGTTAAAATAGATTAAACAAATATTCGATTCACGCTTTATACAGACACCCAATACTAATTACGACCGATGCTCTCACATATCTAAACATTTTCCTCCATGATATACCTTTTAAGAGTGCAATATCTTGAAATAAAATTACTTTCCATTCATACCTATAGTCTTCGTCTCATATATTAACCTCTTGCCAGAAACCGTTAACATACTAATTTTCATAATTGGGTATCTTTGGATATATACATTTTGATGGTAAGTAATTGTACAAAGAACCGTATGATTAACTATACCAGCTTTATTTATCATTCAGCGTAGATATCAATACAAAATAAATCGTAAAAATCGCTTACATTAAAAGTCACATGATTAGTTTTTACATTGGTAATTCATGTTAATTTAAAAATTGCGTGAGCTTTCAATTAATTCAAATCAAAACGTTTCAAAATTATCCAACATCATGCTTACATCCAAGATGCTATCTTCTATAGTAACCTTCTCATCTAAGTCCCTGCTCAGATCAAAAATGAGGAGGTAAACAGCTCGCCATGATAGAAACACCTGTCACAAAGAGAATATACTTATTTAAGTCAGTTACATTTGTAATACTTTTTGATGTGCATATACATTATTCTAGCAACACATTTGATATTGCTTACCTTTTTGCTAGAAATTTTACATACATTTAATACGAGATGCTGTATTTTGAAGAAAATAACATATCAATAATATTGATCACTTTGTTGTTTATTATGAATACATATATACAACGCTTCTCGTTGAGAACACAGCAGCGCTATGCAGCGCCACCTCAATTTGATGATAACTAATGTTGCTTTTGCAATTTATATTTTTGTCTTTACGGTTTACAAGCTTAATTTCAGCATAGATCTATGTTTGGTTTATCTTGAAGGAATACGACCAAAATCTACATCCTTGAAAATCTCCCCAAAGGGTTAACAAATTACAGTGTTGATTAATAAAACATGGCGAGATACCTGATGTGTTACATAGTAAAGCTCTTGCCCAGCAAAGTCCCATATATCTAATGTGACGGGTTTGGGTTTATCATCTGAATCCGATGATAATCTTTGCGACTTCCGTCGTACCAGTTTGGACACTTTTTCATATTGCTCGTCTGTATGTAGCTGAGAGAAAGTCTCTGAAATGGAAGTTGGACCAAGATCTGTATCAATTGTAATTTTATGATCAAAATCTATGTAAGTAGAGAAGATAGTTATGCAGAATATTGATAATGTAGTTTACACTGAAGAAATAAGCAGTAAAATTCGATTTCTTTTAGTGAGGGATATGATAACGGTGGATCCCGGCAAACGTCCGTCCTCTTTAAAGATTAAGTTTTAAAAATTAAGTTTCAAACTATCGATAGATTGCCTAAATATATTGTGAATTGTGAATAACAGACTCAATCAAAATCAATCAACATATTATTTGTTTTCCTTCTCATTATTAATAACAAGGATAACAATTCCCAATACCATGACTACTGGTCCGTTATAGCGGATAATTGAATTGAATTGAAATTTATTGTGTCCATGAACATTACATACATAGAAATTTGTCTTCCACTGGTTCCATAATTTGACAATAAGTTGACATATCAACGTACAATTGAATAAAATTAAATCACATTAAAAAAACAAAAAAAACATTATATCATTTTACATCCATATCATTTAATACGGTGTACATTAAGTTAAACTATCATTTAACTATCATTTAACCATTCCATATTTTATATATTTACACTATGGTGATTTTTCCGCTATAAACCCAATAATTTAAACAAAACAAATATGTCCGTCGGATAGGGGTCTTTTCCATTGTACATGATACCAATAATCGTACATTTGGTCGTGTAGTGTTTGTTTTATGGCTCTCTGAGTGACACCACGTCAGGCTCCCATTTTTGTAATTTTTACCAAGTTATTGCCATATAATTTGCAATTACTGGCCATTACAGCATCGGAAACAATGCATAATTATTCTTTTGTTTCACAGAGCATACACACTAACATTGGCGTGCATACTGGTCCGCTATAACGGACCGTAAGTGCGAATTTCCGGGCACTGACTTGGTCAGTTGACAAATAAATTGAGCTTTTCCAGGTCTTGAACACGACCCAATCGACCGTCTACACGTCTATTACTAGGAACACAATATATCAATACACTTTAGAACAACTTTTTAAAACTTACCTGATAGGGCTTGTTCTTGTTTCGTAGCAAAGTTAGCATCAGTTTGTTTATTGTCTGAGTAAAGATAATATATGCATTGCAAATTAAATTTGAAATATATTTCAAACAAAATACTAAGTGTTGTTGTCAAGGTGCACATAAAAAAGCAAAAAATAATACAGGGTGTCTCAGAATAAATGTAACCCAAGAACGCCAACGTCATTTATTTTCTTTTTATAAACTATATAAAAACCATATATTTCTGAAAAGTAGAGAAGTTAGCAAATCTACTGCTGTAAACTGCATGCCACTCGCTCTATTGATAAAGATTTCATTGTCATTTATAAAAAATGCTCAAAATGTGCTCCGTTCTTATGAAGACACACTTGAAATATATGGATTAAGTTGTCAATGACTTTGATGCACTCTTCCTTTGACATAGCTCTGCTTTCTTCTAGCTCTGGGATGGTGTGGGGTTGTTCATGTAGACCCGTGTTTGAGGCAGATGAGACGGTTGGAAACTTTGGTCCAGCAACTGCAGAGAGACATTTGCTGTATGAGGGGTGGCCCTATCTTGCTGGTCCCAATGGTGCCCCCTCTGACCCCTGTTTGCACCTCTTCGATGGACAATGAGCCCCGGTCCACGCCATAATTTGTTCAGAACCTCCAAAATATCGTTCCTTCGTGACAGTCATACAGCAAATGTCTCACTGTAGAGGCTGTACCAAAAGTTTCCTAACCGACTCATCAGCCATAAACGCGAACATGAGTGGTTTCCGCATTCCCCCGACCTCAACCCCTAGATATTTGTATGTGGGGTATCTGAAGGACCGAGTCTACATGAAGAACCCCCACATCATCTCAGAGCAAAACGAAAGCAGAGCTATGCCAAAAGAAGAGTGCGTGAAAGTCATTAACAGCTTCATCCGTATAGTTCAAGTGTGTCTCCAGCAGAACTGAGCACATTTTGAGCATTTCTATAAATGACAATAAAATATTTACCAATAGAGCTACTGACATGCAGCTTATAGCAGTAGATTTGCGAACTTCTCTAGTTTTCAGAAATATATGGTTTGTATATAGTTTTTACAAAGAAACAAATGGCGTTCGCGTTCTTGGGTTACATTTATTCTGAGACACCCTGTATAAATGAATTACACTTTTTGTAATACAAAAATTATAGTCAGCATAACTAATGTTTTGTTTACGTTTAAAACAATAATTATAAGGTACAAACATAAACTCGAGTGCGCAAACAGAACAACAAATAATGAATGTCAGATACAACTTAATTATTTCTAGAGAGATCTTCTAACATACTTATAATCGAAGGAGAAAAAATTTGCCTACACTTTAAAAATTACCTGATGATCCAGCGACCGATGTAATAGTGCCACGTATGCTATCTTGTAGCTTGTGTGTAGACCCTTTCATATTCAAATAAAAGAAAGTACCTTTAGTACAATATGTACAATATGGACGAGTAACATGATAAGTGCGGATGTATACATTACTATTCGAAGTGGCAAAACAAACATGTAGAAAGCAAGTTACAATGTTTAACATTTACTATGATATTGAATTCTGAAAATATGAACAATATCCATATATGAAGAGAAACGCATAACGCCTAATTAATAAACACATAGGCCCGAATTATCATCAGCGGCTCAACTTTAGGCCAGCTTTATCGTTAACCAGACACAAAGTTAGAACATTTAACAGCTTTACATGGCACAAGTGTAGTCCCTCGCTTAAGTTAATACCTCTTTAGTTACTGCATGTTCATTGACATATTAGATTGATAACAGCATATGTTATGTTAAATCTACGTCTCTCCTTGTCACCTATTATTTTTTTAATTTGTTTTCAAAAGCGGTTCTTAAATCTGTCCTATTTTTGTTTAATTGTTGATCATGTTGATGATCTCCCTATTTAACTATTATTTCAACAAAACATTACAAGCATAATATATTATGAAAATGGTTGAAACAAATGCCTCTTGTGTTTTAACTACCCTTTTGAATGATAATAGGCTTGTTACTTAGTATTGTTGTATAGCTTTTGAACAAGGTGGGATTATCAAGATTAGTTTGTAATGTTACTGTGCAGGTGTGTTTACTAACGTTCAGCCCCAACAAAACTGTAATACCCCTTTGAATGTTCAACATGGTACAAACACAAAAAATGCAGCCCATATACGTACATATCGTCATGGTTGTATACACCCGTAAAAGACATACCAATTCGTACTGCTACTGCTTGTTTGTTGCTGTAACATATTATAACTCAAGACCCATTCTTTTTCCATTCGAACTCCCCCAAAACATTGATAGCAAATCTCTATAGCATAATTTCACTTTAATGAACAGAAGAGCAATATCTTATACATGCATTTATAAACTATAATTGTACAAACCAGCGTCTTTGATGGGTTTTGGTTCATCACTATGTTCTTTGTATTTCTGCTCATCAGCCTGTTTTAATATGAAGCATACATAATTCATAACATTATACTATTTGTTCATTGTAAACTATTCACATTATTGCATTATTGAACATACATTTGGCTTGTACTGAAAACAAGCGTAACTTTTGTTTTTTTATATACAAATGCGATCGGTGTAAACAGGCCTGGTAACAGCCCATCTGTAATAAACACGCCACGTTTGATTAATTTATGTAAATGTATCATTAAGCTCTTCGAAAAATACTACTATCAAAATCATTGTCAAGGGATATGAATGCCATACATATGGGACAGCGAGTAGAATAATATACTCTGATATAACTGCTATATAATTCCACTCTTGAATTCATTAAATATCTCAAATCAAGTCAATGTACGTATATCATGCAAATAACCACGTAATGACCATCATTATCATCATTATATAAATGTTATCAGCAAAAGGAGAGGTAATATCAACATTTTAGCTATCGACACAATTCAGAAACAGATACTTACCGACATGAGGTTCTTTATTGTCTCATCAGCAATTGCATCTTCTACTCCATCTAAAACATACAAATACAAATCATATGATTCATTCTGATTTAATATTTAAACAAATGCAATTTCACACGACGAAAAATGATACATTGAATTGATTTTTAACATGAAAAGGTATTATTACAAATTATATCAATCGCAACCAAAAGACTGAATTACAAATAAAGAGATTAGTTCAAAAAGGCGCTAAATCCACTTTCCAAAATAACTGAGTTAATTATATCAGTACTTTAACAAGCTACGTAGCTATCTATATATCCAAAGTTTAGGACAAATTACACGATTAAATCAAACTATGGAACGTTCGTTTTTCATATTCCCATAGGCAGGTGTACAAAGTTGGGCAAAGAAACGTGTTTTTCTTGGAAATGAAAAAATGGGATTTAGCGCCTTTTGGAATTAAGCGCTTCAAATATATTACAAATAAAGATAGTACATAGTCAAATGACATATCATAACATAAGGTATAGGCGAGAAACTCAGTATGTTCATACTTGTACGGTAATATTGACCATAATATGCGTGGGACATTTCAGAAACCATCAACATAGGGATAGTTGAGTTTTTGGATCGAGAGTACAATTTTGGTCAAACTAACGTTAAGTTACCAAAACCTGCACTATTACAATATAAACTAATGTTTAAAATGCTAAAAAATAATACAACATTAAAATGAGTATGCGAAAAGCCTGTTCAAGAGCTGTTCAAACTCAAAAGTGCCCCTTTTCACAGCCATAAGTTTTAACCATCTTAAATGAATGTTTGTGCATGTGACGTTTTGTTGAAATAGTGATTACATAGAAACATAACCAACAATTATTTCAAAACCTGTTTTGTGAATTTTGTAAAGATTAAGTATTTTTGAATGATTTGTTAATGACCGGTTGAAAAATCTGTTTTTAATTTGGGCCCAACATTAAATACAAATTGTTATACGGTTAAGTTTATGGATATTTCAGCCACATCTGAACCGATTTTGATTAAATAAAGTTAATATTTTCATTAGAATATAACATAAAATAACAGCTTAATACATTCATGTAAAAATTACATCAAAAAGTGAGTAGAAACGAAAAACGTATTATTTAGATACACTAAAGAACGTTTAACCAAATCAAATGATTATGAACAAATGATTATTGTAATTTACATGTATTACTATTTCTAATACAAGTAACATAAGACCAGCGTTAGATTTAAATAAACGTTTGGCCATGAATATAAATCAGATTTGAAAGATATCAATCATGTCCAATTTTAACTAACAATCCAACTTAAAGATTAAGACGCCTTTTTGCTATAAGTAACATCCAAAAAACGTACAGTGAATAATCATTGGAACGTTCGTTTTTCTGGAGCTTTTTTTTAAGTTATTTATCGCGATTTTTTTTTTTTTACGAACATTAACTGTTTAAAATATCCATTTATCTAAAGATACACCATTATAACAAATTAATAATGTATGCTTGCGGAATAAATGAATACCGAACGATAAGGTTGTAGCATATATACCTAGGTTTATAGTTATGAGTCTTGGTTACTGCGTAATAATAATAATAATAATAATAAATCATTTATAGAGCGCGGAAACTATATGTATATATTCTACCGCGCTTATTATTACCCATGGTCATCAGGTACATTTCAAACCCACACAATGATATTGCGTACTTTCTCGACTCCCCGGGGAGCATACTAGCGGAGCTGCCACTGATAATGGCGCTACCCGCGTATCGAATAAATGAGTTAAATTGAAGAGCATATATCATATTGACCAATAATAAATATTCAATTCAAACACATAAATGTGAAACACCATGAATGCCTATTTTAGAAGTACAACTAGTTTAATGAGTTGTTATTTTTCGTAAAGGCGGTGGATAGATGATCTGCGTACCGCGCGGTATGTGGATCATGTCTGTTTCCAAGTATACATCTTCTTATTTTAACTTTTGCATATTGCCCAATCACTTTGTTTATCTCATATCAAAGGGGTCTAGCAGGCAAATGGCAACATAATATTACATGATTTGGTATCTTTTATGAGTTAGATACCAAACATATTCGTATATGTTTATGTACATTCAAAATCAAAGCAAGACTACCAAGTAATTACCACCATCTCTGGAACCACCATTGATTCCTGGTTCCGTACGGGCAAAACATTTCCCGAATGTGGCAATGCTATTTGACATACGATTGGAGAAGAAGTCTCTTACACGCAGAACCATGAACGCGTGCTTTAGAATGATGCGTTTTCCAATATTTGCTTTTCTTTATTGAAACATATGTTTATGTACTTTGATGGAATGGACTACTATTAAAATACGTTACCTTCCTCATCCTCTTCATGAAGAGTAAACTTTCCATGACTAGTCGGTCCAACAACATCGATTGTGATGTCACCAGTGTGGGACATTTCAATTCCATCCGTCGATGCTTCATTTTTGTCAAATCTATTGGGTAAAGAGGTTTTCTGTTTACCTACTAAATACTTTACTGTAATCTGGACAGTTTGTTATTTGTATATAAAGGGATATATATACAAAGTAACTTACATATGTCTGAGCTTGACTTTTTGATGAATATAGTTATTTGTATTCAACTACAGGAAATTTATATTAATAGTGACATATAAACCCAAATAGCAACGTGAAGGAAATTCTAGTTATAATATACTACAAAATTCCTACACGGCGGATAAATCATAATGTGTGTGTTATTTGTTCACTATTTCTGTGAACATATACGAATCATCCGCCGTCCGGAACATTTTTATGGGGTTTATTTTTCAAGATGAACCAGTCAAAAATGGGAGGCGAGTGTCCATTTACTTTGTACAGCGATGCTACGTACAATGAATGGTAACGATGATTACAAATATTCTTAAACTACGTATAACATTTGAAATGTTGATATTGATGCTCCTATATTTATAAAGATACACATTACCATCACCCCGCAAACACCTTTTCATGAAAGGAAGTAGTCTTTTACATTAGCTGTACTTGCCATGCATACATAGCAAATAAGTAATACAAAGTACATACATCAATAAAGTTGTTTCATTTCAAGGATGCATGATTATACACTGTTGGTCATAATATTAGTAAGTTTTCGAGATCAAGCTTCATGCACTTCCCCATTTTTTGCGCCTAATGAACCTTTTTTAGACAAGGCATACTTATCATATATTGTTTCCAATCTACCAATGTACAATACATGGTTGAATGGGTTAGCATTTCTTCTCCATAGTGTATGTCCAGCGAGGTTTATGTGTCAATTCGAAGCGTTGGCTTTACAGCTTTCAACCTTATATGGCGCAAACGCTCTCCAGGCTATACTCTGTCCAACGCCGTTGGTTACATGGTTCACCACCAGCAAGGTAAGCATCATTGCAGGTAAGCATCTGTAAAATCGCCAGACGTCATCGAGAGGAGGGGCAAATATGGTTACCTGAACCTATAGGACGTGGAAAATTGACCACTAGGATATATGGTCGCAGAATGCTTAACCTGTGTCGTAGACTCGTAGAAACCGGAAATTCCAAAATGGAGCCTTCGCCGTCTATGAAGAAAACACGATGGAGCTAACGTGTTTAGCTAAACGGCAGACCGGAGATCCCTCTATTATGGTTACCGAGTAAAACTACCAAGTATCCACTCCAAGTCAAGCAACCGATATTTACCGGACGTATCTGGACTAGGGAGTACATGAGTTCGCCGCCAATCGTGACAATCTGTGTAGTCTGAATAGTAAGATCCATACAACCGTTTGACCGTCACAACCTCAAGTCGTTTTGTAAATACAGACATCTCCGAGATTCTCGTAACGTTATTAACGATCTTTTTGTCTCCTATCTGTCCGGTCACGGATGTTATGGCTCGTACATATTTAGATGGCACTATCACAAGTGTACAGCGGCATTCTTCTAGGCTTCCTAGTCCGACACTTGATAGTTTCTCTTGATCGGTAACCTTATTAGAGGGATCACCGATCTACAGTTAGGCTAAAAACTTTAATTTTATAGTGTTTTCTTCATAAAAGGCGAATGCTCTATTTTGGCATTACCGCATTGTACCTCAAAGGTTAAGCACTCTACGCCCATTTATCCTCGCGGTCAAATGTGGATGTCGTAGAGATTCCCGTAGACTTAATTACCCCTCCTCTAAAATGACGTCTGAATATTTTACAGATCCTAACCTGCAATGTCCCAACGAAACTGTTGACATTGCATGTTGACACCCCTTGCTGGTGGAGCACAAGCATCGTTTGTCGTGTTGACAATGACGTTGGACAGAGTATAGCTTAGAGAGCCATATTAGGTTGAATGTTTTTAAGCCAACGCTGAAAATTTACTCATAATGATGACTTTCTGGATAGACCCTTTGCTGACCAAAAGTGCATCATACAAATAAATCAGACATTATTATATACTGTGTATAAAATGTACGTACTTCTGCCCGGTCATTGACTTTTTGAGGCTTGTCTTGCCTACCCTCTCCTGCCCAACAATCATCAGACGAGTGCGAAAAACACGTTTCTTTCCTTCTCGAATGGCTTTGATGTACGCCTCCTTCGCTTTCGGCCCTCTTGCAAGAATTTCCAGCGGGGCAAGGTCCAGATCTGTTGATATCATAACATGATCAACGCAAGCACATTAGTGTACGTTAAACAAAGAGGAAATCCTAAAAAACAGAGATATTATCACGAAGTATACTGTTTTCACAGAATCTGTCAAGTATGCATATCATCCAATAAACATGTAGTTTACCTGATGCATTCAATTTAATGAATGTGTACTTCACTTTTATACATATTTAAATGTTTGCCTTTAAACAAATGCGACAGTATCAGATACACTTCAGCAAAAACCTGAATTAATCAGCCCTATATTACATTACTATTTCTATTAAAAATACAGATGTTTTTACAGGAAGGCCCCTCAACACTAATGAAGTTTTAAAAAAAGTTTGTGTTATACTGTATGAATGCAGTAAAAAATAATTATTTAATATAGATAAACAAATTTTAGAAAACCATTTTGATTTTCTGACAATAAAATTGTATGTGATTTTTATATCGTACACTTTAAAAAAAAAAGTTATACAGGGAGGAACATAAAATGTAAGTGGTTTAGGTGATATAGGGAATTTATAATGTGTTCTTCAGTTATATGCTTATCGAAATATATGAAATTTCATTGCAAACTCATTTTGAAATCGGTCAATTTAAACCGTGACATGGGGTCACAAATCAAAAGGATGAGCTTTAGAGACAGTAATTTACACTAACTCCCTAAAATATAGCTTAGCATCACTCCATTCTACATTTACAGTTTTTACACTCGTGTGGAGCTATTGCAATAAATGTTATAACAAATACATGATATATATTTGGTATTTAAGTCATTCACGGTAGTTTGTCTGTAATTATTATTTGAGTTTTATCGATATTTCACAGCAGGCCCTTGTGTATAATATTGACTTTAACGTTGGTATTTTTATAATTCATCCCATGTTGAAGAAATATTTTAATGATGATATGTGGGTTAAGTCAACGATTTCTGATCCATTAAATGTCTTACAACTCGTGATAGGTTATTTTATGGCAGCTGATTTGACTGCACACTGAATGCGTACGCTTTTGCCTCAGTAGACAGTCACTAATATACGTCATCGATCACATTCAAATGGTTAAACATGTAACATATCTAAACTCGTTTCATAAACAAGTCAATTGTGAAAAATCGCCATGATGAACCAAAGAACACGGGGATCTGCTAGTCAATAAAATAATATGAAACGCAGTTTGAACATTGTGCATTTTCTGCGCACGCGAACGTATTTTGTCTCGGTGACCCGAACATAAGTCTTCATGCAATATAACACAACGGATCGATAAAACAATACTACAATACCTAATTGTTCTGGCGACAACATTTGCGGAGCTTGTCCTGGATGTACTTACCCAATAGTAAATGTTTATCTGCGATCGCAAGAAGCCCAGATTGTGCTAGAGCCTCTCCCAGGCTGCGACGCTGGTACTTCCTTGGTGTTATTTTCTTCCAAAAGAACAGCATAGCACGTGTTCCATTTATCGTCACTTTGTCACCAATACGGTTTGATTCTCTATACTGTCTGACCTTGAAAAACTCGAACTCAAGATGTATCCCCAATTCTATCAGCTGACTTTGGTTTCCGATGTCTCTCGCGATACTCTGCAATTCCTCATTGGAGATTTTATCCGCTCCAGTCATCAATGACCTATATAGACAAATACAAGCAAAATGGAGGTGTGTAGCAGAATGTGTAGATCAAATATCAACTCATGTACTAAAATATGAGAATGAAGATATCTGATCCACCCTATATCAGACCATGTCCACTCCCTAACGCATATTTGATTTAACGCACACCCCGTTTATATATGTCAAAACCTCCGTTTATATTTGCCTAAACTGTACTCCTTTTGTATTATAAGTTGACAGTCACTGTAAGAAACCATTTTCTACCATTATTTCTTACATGAAATGATCAATCACATTCAAATTCCTTGACTTTTTGAACAAGTCGTTTTACATATTTAAGGGTCTTAGGCTGCTCAAAAAGGGGTAGTAGAGTTCTAGTAAAGAGAGTACAGTTTTGGTCAAACTGAATTTTAATTACCAAAACCTGCACCATAACATTACAAACTAATGGTCATGACTCTACCATGCTTGAAATGAATACAAAATTACAAACGATTGAGTAAAAAGCTCTTTATTATTCAAACAGAGACGTTAAAACTCAAGATTGTACTCTCTGAGAACTCATTGCTTTAAACCATTTTAAATAAAATATTGTGCATGTGACGGCTCGCATAAATAGTGATTAGATAGAAAGATAATCAACGACTATTAAAAAACGTATTTGAACTTTTGAACTTTTTGAACAAATCATGTTACATATTTAAGACTCCAAGGCTACCAAACTTAAAAGGACTTGAAGTTACATTTAATTGTCGAAATCCTCAAATTCAATTGATAGTCTAGCGGTTCCCTCCTAACTTGTTGTATTCTCAACTATATCATGGGACTGGTTTCGGCCTTTAAATTTCCGATTAAAGTGTTCCGATGTCAAATTATTCATCGGATCGTCGGAACCGCGTACAAGGTAAGGGCAATAAGTTAGTGAATGTAATAATAATGTAAAGCGCTTAGAGATGATTATCAATCATATTAGGCGCTATTCAAATCACAATTATTATTATTATTATTATAGGTACTCACCTTGGTGATGGTCCTTCGGCCTGTGTTTTCACGCGATCTGTGAAGTGACACAAAAAGAATATGTTTTAAAGTGGTAGTTTAGTGGAGGTGAAAAAATTTAGTATCTAATTTAACAAAACATGCAGTTTTACCACAGAATAAATATTATTTGGGAGAAATTGTAAAACAAAAATAGCTGAAGTATGATCATCTATCCTCACATTTATCTGATCGTAATAAATTGGGGCCTGAACTCAATTTGATGATTTTCGCATAGATGAAAAAAAACGCTAAGGCTTTTTTTTAATACTTTTAAAAGTATTTATTATTAGCTGCTAATGATTTTTCTATTTAATCGTGAACTCAACAAAACATCACATGTGCAATTTTGAAAACAAAATGGTTGAAACAAATATTTTTTAGGGAGCGCCTTCTTGTTTTTAATAACAGGCTTATTATTACGTCCTTTGTAATTTTGGATACCTCTTGAGCATTGTATATTTATACACGTTAGTTTTAATAGTAGTGTGTATATGTTTTTTTTTATTATTAAAGTTCAGCTATACCTACCAGTATTCCTTTTTATTATAAGTTAACAGTCACGGTAATAAACTATTTTCTACCATTTCTCACACGATATCATCAATCATATTCAAATTCCTTGACTTTTTGAACAAGTCGTTTTACATAGTTAAGGCTCCAAGGATGCTCAAACTTAAAGGGGTAGTTGAGTTCTGGTAGAGAGAGTATTTAACGTCAAACTGAATTTTAATTACCCAAACCTGACCATAACAATACAAACTAATGGTAATGACTCTACCATTCGTGAAAGGAATTTAAAATTACAAAGTAAAAAGCCCTTTATTATTCAAACAGAGCAGTTAAAACTCAAGATGGCACGCTCTAAAAACTCATTGGTTTATACCATTTGAAATAAAATATTTTGCATGTGACAGCTCGCAAAAATAGTGATTAGATAGAAAGATACTTAACGACTATTACAAAACTTATTTTGAATTTTTTTTAAAAGAGGAAGCATTTTTTTCTTCTTACGGTTGGTTCAACATTATCTTATATTTGTGGGGGCCCACATTTACCATCATTTGCAAAAGTGTAAGACCACTTGAAAGTTTGTTGTAAACACGACAAAGCGTAAGTCCCTCCCCCTAATCAAAGTAGTGTAACGTTTTAACAATTATGTTTTGAGTAACATAATTTGGCAGGAATATTGATAAACTTATTGGCTAACGTCCTCGTGAAAATGAACGTGATCCGCTCTGCCACGCATGAGTGAGCACACATTAAGGGCAACAAAGTCATAAGAGTCTAAAAATTGAAATTTTGTCTTTGTATGGTCACTCATGCATGACTCGATGGACCAATTTCATTTTCACACAGGAATTAATCAATACACGTAGAAACACTCCTGCCGAGTTATTGTGCTCAAAACATTTCTGGCAAAAAGTATACACAGAAACAAATCCCCCTTTTCGAAAAAAAAAAAATTTGAGCTAAATGACTCAGCAGGATTATTCCTACAGTTTGTGACTAACTTATGTGTGAAAATAAAGTTAGTTCATTGAGTCACGCATGAGTATATAAGCACACAAAGTGCCAATCTTTCTTTTGCTATGTGCTCAATCATGCATGACTGAATGGATCAATTTCATTTTCAGGTAGAAGATAGTCTATGAGCGTATAAACATTCCTGCCGAGTTATTTTGCTCAAAACATTTTTGTTAAAGTAGCCGTGCGAAGGTTTGCAAATTATTGTAACCTAAATAATGTTGGCATCATTGCAAAGGATTGTTATATTCTTCCTAATAATTCATCTACATTTGTCAAAACTTGTCACATAATTGATTAATCCGCTATCAAACGCCATGAAATATCGACCCGCTTTTCGCCCTTGGTCAACCCGCTTGTGCGGGTGCGATTAAGTGATGTAACATGTGTGATGAGCGCTCCAACGTCCGTCGGCTTTCTCTGTGTACAGTTCTGTAGTTGTGCATATTATGTATACCACGCTACATAACAAGTTGATGTAAAGAGCTCCACAAAATAATGTCACTGGTATAATGATAGTGATGATGATGATGATGATTCTATAAGTATGATTATACGATGATGATGATGATGATGATGGGAGTGTAGGCAGAGATAGAAGGAAGATGACAAGTCGGAAAATACCATGAATTCATTCCTCAGTAAAGTCACTAAAATACTTGTATATAGTACTATTTACTTGCGAATATTAATTACATATGCACCGTTATTAGAATCGTATGACATTGTTAAATGCAAAGGCATGCTCAAGATTCTCCAGCATGTCTCTGAACTATATTAGTCACCAATAATCTCTCTTTGTGCCAGCTGCCATGCAGGAGAATTACACGACATATAGAAGGGTAGAAAAATCTATACGCATGATTCAATTTCATATAATATAATATTCTTTATACCCAATATAATAAGTTGTTTTCGAGAGGTTTGTATTCCACTTTCATCATTGGCTGGCGTAAGTCCCTGTCATGTGAAGTCTGGATAAATCTCTCACAAAAAGTTCCGCAATTCAAGTTTGAGCGTAATATCTCCCTTTTCATTGTATTGGCGTTCATAAATGTGTTACCATTGGAAAGCTTGTATTCTCCCCATTCCAATAATATGACATTTTTTATAAAAATATGCGGCATTCAAAAGTCGAAAGTGAAATCTTGCAAAAAGCATTACTGTATGGTCAAACATAATGATCATTTCTCAATCAGTCAATACAACGCACTATATCTTTCTAATACACAAACGTTATTGCACCACCTCAAAATCATAGGGGCATATTTGACCCTCTAAAAATAATAAATCGCCATTGAC
>JAUELG010264256.1:0-15525 GCA_031471515.1 Dendraster excentricus | reverse complement strand
TGTTAGGTCTTGCCAAGTTGTCTCACGGTCTATCACGGTAACGTAACACAACT
This sequence comes from Dendraster excentricus, assembly GCA_031471515.1. NCBI lineage: Eukaryota > Metazoa > Echinodermata > Echinoidea > Clypeasteroida > Dendrasteridae > Dendraster > Dendraster excentricus. The sequence goes on along the minus strand of JAUELG010264256.1, from coordinate 15,472 downwards.
TGAATACAGATTAGATATCTCACGACGCACTACGTTTTGGGCTAACGGGGCTGTCGTGGTGCGCCGGGGAGCTGGTGTAAACGCTGCATTAGCTACCGCTATCATAGAGTTATGTTTAGCATCTCACTGATAAGGTAGGGCTTGGTACTAGCACTTATCTGCTTGTCCAAGGCAAGTAACAGTTGGTGTCGGGCAAGTACTAAAATGTCATAAATTGTCACTGATGAGGTATGGATAAGGCCCATTAAGGAATATCTGAACAATAAAATATGTTGTCTAATAATAAGAAGTTCTTGCAAAGTAAAGTTTGTATGCCTCCGCCAGGGAAGTGGCCAAATGCTTTATGTTTTGTGGTTGTCTTTCTGTCCATCCATATGTACTTACATGTAATTCTATTCTGAGGTGGGAGATTTTTGTAGCACCCACTTTTGAAGAACTGAAAGAAACAAATATGTTACTACCAAAAAGTTATTTTAGGACCTACCCAAATTCAAACAAGAAGAAATCTATTCATATGGTATTTCAGTCTCTTGTAAAGTTATTTTTAGGTTAATATCCACACCCTAATGAGGGGAGGGAAGTTTTTAGGTAACACCCATCAAAGATTTACCCCCCTTTCAACCCTCCCCGTTTTGAGAACATCAATTACTCCCAAAGTTATTCTTAGGGCCTACCCAAATCCAAATCACAACTAACAAGAAAGGGGGTTCGGTAACACCCCAAAAGAAATCACTTGTATAAATGTCCCTACAGAAATTAAACATTTTCTATTTGTATTCTCCTGTTAAGTTATTTTTAGATTATCCGAACACTAATGAGGATGGAAAACTCCAGGTAACACCCACCAAAGTGTTAAACCCATCCACCCCTCCTCCTTTTTTATCAGCAGAAAGAAAAACATCCCACAACACGTGAAGTTATTTTTAGAGCCTACCCAAACCCGAACAACAACTAACAAGGTAGGGGGTTTCGGTGACACCCAAAGAAGAAAAATATCCCCCCTTTTGGAAAAGGAAAAAAAATCATCCAGCCTAAGAAGCAGATTTATTTTTAGATTTTCTTATGCCCAGACAAAGGGAAAGGAGTTAGTGTTAACCTGTTCCTTACTAGATTTGTCAATCCCTGTGTCGTTATTAAAGGGATCTAGTAACTTTGTCTTTCTAGGATTTAGACAATGTTACTTAGTCCCTTTAATACAGGACTCACTAGTTTCCCCTGCTGGCAATAGCAGCCACAATTATGGACCATGGAAAGCGTAAACCGAAAAACGTAAACCCAGAAAGTAGCCCTCAGGTCAAATCAACATTAGGTGGGTCACCAGCGCACTCTTTGCGGACATGGAACATGTATGAATCGGGGTAAATTTTTACACCCCTTTTTGTTTGGGGGTCAAAAGTTATGTTTGTTTCCGCTCACAATCTATACGTTTGAAAGGTTTTATCATGAGAGGGCATACGGCTTCCATGCATAGCTCTACTTTTGAGGATATCCAGTTGCACAAATTTCCCATTCACAATTTATGGTTAGAGCTAGACGGAGGTTGGTCTTTTTAAAAATATGTTTGAATATTTATGAAGTCCGCAACGATGACTCATATTTTTATATATTTAAAGGTGACGTATACCTCTAAAAAATTTACTGAACAATTAGGTAGATATGACATGCTATTTTCATGGAACTATCACACATCACTCAGAAGAATCATATAATTTTGTTTTCCATCTTACAATAACATTGTAGCCTTCATGATTAAAGTCTAAACTATCACTTAAACAAAAATAGAGAGTTGATAACAGAAGTACTTACTAACATAGATTATTTCAAACTGAATGAAACTGACCAAAAAAAAATGTATATGAAAAGGAACAAAGAAAATGGGGTTTCCCTACAAAAATGGCAGGAAGGTTTCAGGAGAATGAAATACATGTGCATAGAGTATGGAAGTGTTATCTCACCCCTTTTCCTTTGTCCTATTGTAAGGTCAAGTTTTCTTTGGATTTTAGAGGGGTTTGCACCTGTATATTTTCCCTAAACTTACATTGAATTAATTCCAGATTTCTCTGAAAAGGGATTTCAATTAGTTTTCTTATGGTAGACTACAGTAATAAATGGAGTTATGACCGGTTGTAGTTGAAAAACAAAGGATAAACAAAGAAAGAAAACAAAAAGAGTATTTCACATGCCGTTTTAGCTTTTGCCCATAGTTTGGACCAAGGTAGTATGTGGATGTTCGATTTGTATGATGCTAGATGGCCTAAGGCATTATAAAAGGAAACATTTTCATAAAGAGGAAACATTTTCCTTTGTTTATAAATGTAATAAAAAATAAAGCATGAAATCAGTAAAAATTATATTTATATTTGCAGCAAATGTGGTAAATTTGATTGAGGTCTCTGTTTTGGAAAGGAGTGAGGTTAAAAGGCCTTAGGCCAAATATTAGGAAGTGTCCTTTTTTGAAAATTAAAATGTGTTGCTTTAGAATTCCTACATCCTTCAGTGGACAAAACAAACACCCAAATACTTATTTTATTGATTTTGTATTATTTTTTGTTGCATAAAGTTGTATGTCAACATAGTACTATATGTCCCTTTATTTGAAACTTTGTTTAATTTGTAACTAAAATTGCTAGTAATTGCATCTCAGCCGGACATTTTGTCAACAAAATCTATTCCTATTTTACTTCATTAAATGTCTCTTTCTTTTTGTTTAGCATCTTCATTGAAAAACACAGTAAACACTGCTATTAGGATATTCAACTTTAAAAAATGTAAATTTGTCTTTCTTCTTTTAGAATCTCCGTTGACGGTCGCGGTAACACTGGAGCGGTCTGAGGAGCTGATTAAGGTGCTAGTCAATGGTGGCGCGCATCTTGACTACCGGAGTCGCAGCGGTTTCACCCCCGTACACCGAGCTGTACAGAAGGGCAACACGTCCGCACTAGATGTAAGTATTTCATTTTGACTGGATCATTTATAAGTTTGTTATTCTTTCTATTGATATGTTGCGAGTGCTAAATGTAAGGGTTTTACATTTGACTGTTTTTTTATTTATTTGTTATTCTGTCTATTTTGTTTAACAACATCGTCATAAGCTCCCTCTGAGTTTTCTTAAAAAGCAACCTTTAAAAAGACCTGGCATGAAACAACCTATTTGGAGTTCAATTCAAGTCAAAACTCAAGTTGAAAGAGAAAGGAAATGTCCCAATCGTATGTTTTCTTTCAGCTGGAACACTACAGTGTCAGATATCTTGGTAATTGCCAAGTTTACTCAATTTGTAACCAAAAAACTGTCAATCACTTATTTGAAGAAAAAAGAAAAAAGGTAAATTGGCAGGTTTGGTAGTTGTAAGTGTGAGTAGGGGCAGCTTTTCAGGTTTTAAACAAGATTTTTTTTTTTTTTAGACTGAATATTTATTTTTTGAACAAAATTTAAAGAACATAAACAAAGAAGAATGTCAATTATTAAAAATTGAAAGTATGAGAAAAGACAGAATATTTGATGTTTATCAAGAAATTTTTGCTTTAAATAGAAAGGGGTAATAGAACCTTTTGACAAAAAATCTAAACAGACGAAAGAGAATGCAATTATCGAAAATTTTAAGTAGAGTAAACTAAAGACAAGATGATGTATGTTTGAACACTGTTTTGGACTTAAAGGTTGCCCAAAGAAAAGAATGCCAATCAAGGAAAAATGCAAATATGAGCGATGACAGGTTGTTTATTTATGTTACTGTAGCTGGATCTTCTGGATTCAGAAATGGGGAAGCTAACCCATTTGTTTACACACTCTAATCTAAACAATTTAGTTGTAGATGTAGATGGAAGATTTGATAACTGGGAATTTCAATTTTTATGACAATTGATAAACATTTCCTTATCCAACCTAATTTGCATTAAAGGATCTAGTAACTTTTTAAGATGTGCAAAAATGATGGATTGTATAATGTACTGTAATGTTTATATTGTTATCTGATATATCCAATGAGTATTGTGAGACAGTGAAATGGATGTTGTATGGCCGAGTAATGAGCAAAAATGCAAAGTGATATTCACTATTTTACTTATTGCACTGACTTTGTACATGATTACAACTATCCAGTGGATAGTTTAACACCAAAACACTTTAATTATAAATATCTTTTGAACGAAAGAGGGACAAAATTATATCTGTCTCATGCTTTTATTGTTAATAGGCACACAACAAGGTATGAGCCATGAGGGAACTACTAGATATGCGGTTCCATGGCCTCATACCGTTTTTTTTTTTCAATTTACCATTACGTCAAAGATGATATTTACAAAATTAAGTGTTCAGATGTTAAAGGGACTTAGTAACATTGTCCAAATCCTAAAAATTCCATTTGAATTCTAGCGGTTCCCTCATACCTTGTTGTATTCGTATTGGCAATAAAATCATTGGACAGGTTTCGTTTTTTACAATTGGAGTGTTCAGATAATAAAAACTCTGCACAAGTTTTTGAAACCATGTACAAAGTGAATGAAGTAAGTTAGTCAATATCACTTTGCATTTTTGTTCATTACTCGGCCATGCAAAGTCCATTTGATTTGAAATATTCACACAGTAGCCTGTGAACATATCAAATAAGAACAATAAACATGGCTTAATCCACTAGATCCCTTTAAAGTAGCACTCCATTGTACGATGCAGACTGCTTGGGAGGGAAATTTGCAATCAATACAAAGGTTTGTTTAATTCAGTGTCGGGTATACTTAAGAACGGAAGACTCCCCTCGGAATAATTCCCATTCTCTTTTCTCTTTGTTTCAAGTTTCAGCCTAGCAACCATTTCCCTAACAATGTTGTTATTTCTGTAATCTAAAACTTTGCATGTTTTTTTCGATGAGCGTAAATTACAATGGGTCGTTTGTTCTTAAATCATACACGCTCTTCAAAAACATTGTATTTAAAGTCAGCTATCATCATTATATTTTAACTCGGCAACATCATCATCTGAAATGAACAAGACAAATTTGATGAAAATGAATGAAAAGGGAACAAATTCAAATTGGATCTTAGAATGGATGACAATAAAATGTTTCTTTATTTATAATTCCTAGTGGTACATTTTTGTAACTGTTTGCACTACCAACAGCACTAATATTGTCTATTTTATTTATTTACGTTGTTTTTTCTTCTGCAGATTCTGTTAGATCTCGGGGCCTCACCGAATTCAAAGGACGACCGAGGCCTCTCCCCTCTATACTACAGCATTGTCACCAACTCAGAAACCAATGTGACGGAGTTACTACTGAAAGACTGCGCAGAGGTCACACCTGTCGACAGCCAAGGCTGGGGTCTTATACACCATGTGAGTACAAAAAGGGATGAACTAAATGTTTTCTATTAAGGGTTTTTAAACAACTGTACATTTTGTGGCACTACTAACTTGTCAATGAATATGATGGAGTTACTACTAAAAGACTGCAGAGGTTGATAGTCAAGGCTTGGGTCTTATACACCATGTGAGTGCAAGAAGGACGTATATCTATAAATCACAGGTATTAATTAATCATGCATAACTGAGGAGACATCGCTTTCTACTGCGTGCAGTTGAAGATCGCTCCAGTTTATATTCTATGTTAAAAATGTGGGAAATAAATGAACCAAAAGTGCGTAGAAATATATTAGTAACATTATCTCATCTGACATGGCTTAGATAAATAATGCTGCACAGTATCAATAATATTAGGTGCCGTCACCATAGTAATTAATTGTTCTCTTTATAATAATTTTTTTTTCATATTCAGGCCTGTCGTTATGGGCGGAGCCGAGCCCTGAAGCTCCTCCTACTCTACGGGGCGTCAATCGCGTCCGTCAACGAGGCGGGAAACACGCCCCTTCACGTCAGTGCGCTGTACAACCAAGAGCGATGCGCCCTAATGCTGTTAGATCGCGGAGCCGATAGGGGCGCTAAGAATAAGGCCAACCAGACATCCTTCCAGGTATTTAAAACATGCTTACAACATTGAAATACATAGGACACAGATTTTTGAAAAATAATTATTGTTTTTTTTTAGTAAACGGGTTAAACTTATTGGTGTTAGGTTGCAGAGCCAATTGGGGGGCTAAGAATAAGGCGAACCAGACGTCCTTCCAGGTACGAGCATGGAAATAAATAGTCAAATGGGTTATTTTTTTTGTAAAAGTACAGATACTAGTTTCTTTCAAAATCATTAGTGAAGTGAAGACATACAAAATTGTACAAGATGGCAGAAACATTGGCTTGTGCTAGGTTTTGAAAAATAAACATATGAATAGTGGATGATTTTCATGTTCAGTTCATCTTGTATGATATTACTTTTGTACTAACAAAGTTTCAATGCTTGCAAATAGTTGTCATAAATAATAATTATGGGGAAAAGAACTAAAGTTGATAGTTGATATGCAAGTACTTTTCTTTAATTTGTATTTTGTAATGAGGCATATATATTGAAATGTTGATGTATCTATTTCTTTATTCATAATTTAACGTGTCTCTCTTGTCTTTTTTGTTTTGTTTGTCCATCATGCAAATTTATTTCCACGCAAGGTTGCAATCCTGGCCAATGACTTTGATTTGGTCTGGAATATTTTAATGATGATGCATGTATATGTATTTATATATAATTTAACGTGTTTCTGTTCTTTTTTTCTTTTTTTTTTTTTTTTACTATGCAAATTATTTCCACGCAAGGTTGCAATCCTAGCCAATAACTTTGAATTGGCCGAGGAGATTCGCGGGCACACCGGCGAGATTCTTGGTGCGTATCCTCATAAACGTGAGCATGCTGTTCCTCTGTCCCTGTCATCTTTTAATATTTCATAATATTCTTGTGTTTTTTGTTTTTCGCAAAAATCAACAATTAATAGAAAACATAACATACATCTTGTGCAAAAAATTAGTTTGCATATTCAAAGAAATGTAGATAAACATTTTGTGCAAGTAAAATAATTATGTTAGCATGAAAAGCTTGAATGAGAAATTTAGCTGTTTCCTGGAAAATTATTTTTTTCGTAAAAAATGTATTTTTTCATTTATGCAAAATATTAGCATGAAAAGCTGGTCCTTTTGGTGAATGAGAATTATAATTTTTCATCTACAAAAATTGTTCAGGTATAATCCCTCATATTATTTCATGTGGGAATGTTTAAAGTTGTAAAATTTGATGTGCAGAAGAGAGATTGAAAAATATAGGAAAACATTTGTTTTTATTGAAGGGGTAGTTTAGTTTTGGTAAGGCTGAACTTCAGTAACCAAATCTGGACTGTAACATTATAAAACTAATAATGATAACTTCACCATGCTTGAAAGGCATACAAAATTAGAAACGACTAAGTAAACAGCCTGTTATTATTCGAAAAGAGCCGTTAAAACACAAGAGGGCGTTTTCTAAAACGGCATTGGTTTCAACCATTTTCCGTACACAATTATGCATGTGATGTTCTATTGAAATACTGATGTTATAGAGAGATCATCAACAACTATTAAAAAAAAAATGCTTTTGAAAATTGAGAAAGTGGAAGCATTTTTTATTTTTTTTGAAAATGTCAGTTAATTATTTGGGACCCAAATAATTATGAGACCAAATGCAGTTATTGAGTTCTCAGCCGTTTCTGGGCTGGTTTCTACCAAATAAAGTATATTCTGCCATTAAAATTGCATGTTCTCTCAAATTCGACAAACGGTTTTGAATTACCTCACAAAAAAATTGCGATGTGCAGCGCCCTCTCTTCCAAAACTAAACTGCCCCTTTAAATAGAGAGAAAAAACAAATGAGAGCTAGTTTTCATTACAACTGAATTAGTTAGATAAAAAAAAAATAGCCAAGTTTATAGTTTACTTGCATTCTCTTTTTGTTTTGCCATTTATTAAAAAAAAAAAAAATTGAAATAATTAGCATTAATTGATTCTGTCTAGGCATTACTGTGCTCTATAAAATCAGTAGATAAATCATACGGCATGTCTATTCATGTATTGTATTTGGCTTTCAACTGCATGCAATGCTGCAATTCATAAATTTAGGAATGTGCTTTTTATGATATAAAAAAAAAATGAAAATGCAAAGCATGAGCAAGAACATATTGTTATGTCTTCTGACTGACTTGTTTCAATTTGTATGACTTCACTTGATACCTAGAAGTATCTGGAAGTAGTGACTTGTAATTAAACCAGAGTATGTTTTTTGTCTGTACATTTTTCCATGTTAAATGTCATTTTAAATATTGTTTTAATTTCATTCACTGTTTTTCATCAATTTGTGTTGTGCTCACAAAATTGTGTTTCCATTCGCACCATTTTTGTTTCCTTGCACAGCGCTGTGATTTTCCAAATGTTTTGTGTCATAACACTTCCTACGCACCAAAATTGTTTTCTTGTCTTTAGAGAGATTCATAGATATTCTCCGAAAAATATGAGTTCATGTTTACATTAGTGATAATAGATAGAGGAAGCTTTAGAAAATAAGTAGACGGCCCACAATATTAAAGGGATCTAATAACACTGTTGCCATGTGCAAAGAGTGAACACTGTACACTTTAATCATACATATTTTTTGTAACGAAAGGGAAATTTGAAAAACCGAAACCTGCCCCATGATTTTATTGTCAATGCAAATACAACAAGGTATGAGGGAACTGCTAGAATTTAAATGTAATTTTTAGGATTTGGACAATGTTACTAAGTCCCTTTAAAGAAATGAGAGTCAATATGGGGCCTAAATTGTTTGATCCTAGCCAAAACTTCTTCAAAGGCAATAACTAACCAAAATCTGAAAATAACAAACATGAGGGTAAAATCTTGTTTTATAGGATAAAGGAAAAAGTAAAGTGCCCCTTTAATTAATTAATGTGCCTCTCATCCCATTAGTGTGAGCATGCTACTGCATTGATCACAAATTTAAATAATTGTAGATTTTGTACATCTTTTTATTAAAACAGCTGTATTATTTTAAATTACATTGAAAGCAATGCAAACAAATGGTGACAGATGTGGGATGTGGCATTGAGTTTTGGGACAGAAGTACAAACAAAACTTATTTACTCTGTTTAATTAGTATTTGCACACAAAAATGAAGGTTATCACTGTCCACTAATGCGTCATCATTAATGCGTGTATCCATGGAATATAAATAATTTTGGTTGTTACATACAGTTTCTATTGAATCTAGCCTAATATTTTTAGTGGGCTTCGTTTTCTATTTGTTTTGTAAAAAAAAATTTCAAGCTTATGAGTAATGTGTGCTTTTTAGCTTTATCAATCAAATATTGCGTAGGGTCATTATTTGTATTAGAAACAGTTTTCATAAACGATACATTTCCGCAAAAAAGTGTAAGCACAAAATTTGGGCAGCTTTTTAATTTCTCACTTTTAATGTAAATTTATTGATGTTATTTCAGTCTAGTCCCGTCCATACAGCTGTCGGTTTGACATATTTGGAGTTCAAATTTTTATCTGTTTTTTTTTCTTCTTATAATGAAACCGTGGCAGACGTATTTGCAAAACGGATATACTGGAATAGTTGGATGATTTTTTAGGAGCTTAATTTTGATTATTTATGAGCGCAAAATGTTCCATAGGATTGCAGGACGTTTATATGGTGTAAAGACTTCTCATGGTATGAAGTTATTTTCTGTAGCTGTTGAAATTGAATTATCTGTTATAAACACAACATAAATGAAATGAATGATCTTATTGCATAATTGAAAAATGTGATCTATCCAAAAAGTTTTATTAAAATTAGTAATTTGAAGGTATTATTTAATTCATCATAAAAAACAAAGGAATTCAAGAAAATGTTTTCTTTTGTTTATATTAATCTATTTTTGAAATATATATTTCATATTATAATTTTTAAATTACATAATTCATTATATTTTTGTTGTCAATTTTTGGGAATGGATTTCATGGCAATAAAAGTTAATAAAAATGTTCATTTTAGCCAATCGACCTCCCTTTTTTTCTGTGACAGAAATAAAAAAAATGTTGATCTACCAATTTCATAATCACACAAATCTAATCAGTGATTTCACATCCCTTTCCCATCGTTTAGATACATCACAAGAGACGCCTACCTTCAGCAAGCGCCGTCGCTGGGCCGGGTACCTGGGCTCCACGCAGTCGCTAAGTCAGGCACAGGGAAAGGCACTGCTAGACCAGAATGAGGATCGCTTCGGACCGCGGTCGCGACTCTCGCTGGCCGCGATCCCACCGCCCCCACCATCGCATGAGAGACGGATAAGCAATGGATCGGCAGGTAAGGACAATTATTTGCAATTGATTGGGTTATTTTAGTACCGTATTTGCCGGTGTGTTATCCGCATCACCTAACTTTGGAGATTTTCCATGACAAAAAAAATGGTCGTATAATTCTTGATTTTTAGACGGTCAAAATGTCTAATATATGAAATATTCATGAGCAACAGTGTGTTACTGCCAATTGAATATGCAATTTTGATTTTTCCACTAACCACTTTTTTGAAATGAGAAAATATTGATAGCTGCCATGTAATAGAGTAAAGTCTTTTGGGAGCATAGACCAGTGTTATATGTATTCCAACAGCACTACAAGGTGTCTAAAAAAAGGAGTCATTTTGCGTGTACAATTTTTGTATTGTCATGTATTAACCGCTCCAACCCTTTTTTGATGTTCTCCCGCCAGAAAAAAGGGTGCGGTTTCTACACCGACAAATACGGTAAACGATTGACTTTATTGTCAATTGAAGGGAAGGAAAGCTTTCTTTTAAAAATACAGTTCTTGAGCAAAATGATGATTGCTTTGGGACACATTCTACATTTTGAATTTTACCGACAAGCGCCAGATTTTGCTTTACCCGGTCACAAATGATCTTCCAATGTCGTCTGTGACTTAACTAGATAATGAATAAATCCCACAGGATGTGCAGCAGGTGGCTCATGGGAAAACCACAAGATCTCTTCTGCGAATCATCTTTCCTTCCTTGATAACTAACCCTGGGTTCTGTGAGCTGAATGTGTGCATTGAAATAAAAATACTGTAAGGGGGAGTTAGGAGGGGATGCAGACCCCCCCCCCCCAACACACACACACACACACACACTCCCAGGAGAGTTTTGACTTAACAGCAAGTACACAAATATATCTCACATTCAGGCAAATCAACTAATTTATAAATGAAACCATCAGTCCACCCGTTGTGGACAAATTGATTTTTATATAACACGCATTCCCCATAGACTCAAGCCCGAAATATTTCAGGACCAGTCCTCAACGGGTTAACAGCTTATCAATGAAGGAAAGGTTTTCAAATTTAGGAGTTTGGAAGAGAAGGGGTAGATAAAAAGATTTTAAATCCTATTTAAGGAATGCATCTACAGAAGTGCTGAACGTACGATTTCGAGAAGCATCATACACCTCGTAAAAAATATTCATTAAATTGTTCCACATGTCTGCAATCCCTGGAGACAAATTAATGCTGAAGTAAGTTTCATATCAGACAGTGGTCGTCTTCTATCACACAGTGAATCACCATATGATACATGACAGATATGTTCATCAAAACCATCTCGCTCGCCCAAGTAGCTCTATCGTAATGTGTCAAACTCTGTATGACTTTTAAATAACTTGTATACGTGTGGATCATTTAAAATTGCTTTAAGGTCACAATCTGTCTGCCGTGGTATGATTATAGATATTTTTGGAACCATACTTTACGTGTGGATAAAGTTTAGAGAGAAAACTGTCTCTTTTCAATTTTGACCTGACGCATTTGAAGTTAGTACAGTATAATGTTTAAAGAATACCGTAAAACTCCGTGTATAAGGCGCACTTTTTCCCGTCGGAAAAAAAATTGAAAGTCGGGGGTGCGCCTTATACACGGGTGCGCCTTAAACACAGAGTTTTACGGTATATTATATTCCAAGGCTACAACTTCAGATCTTTGTGAAACACCCTCTGAACATTCAGATCTTTGTGAAACACCCTCTGAACATTTACAATTGTTCCTCCTTCCAGATATCAATGTTGAGTACAGTCTGTATAAAATGTGTATTGAAAGTATTGACTTCCATGGTGGTGGATTAAGAATAGACCGATTTAAGATTGTTATACAAATGATATGAATATGACGTCAGAATACCTGTCGTCAAGGTTAACAATAGTAACTATAGTAGCTAGGCTTGCCGGACCTAGTTACTATTGTCTAGCTTGCCAACGAGGAGTCTGACATCATATGCATATTATTTGAATACACTACTGAAGCAGTACATTGAAAGTCTTGCACTCCTTGTCTGAATGCAAATATGGAATTATTTTTTATTTCCCTCCTTCCAGATATTGATGTTGAGTACGGCCTGTATGACCAGCCAGGAGGGGATGGTATGCCCTATACAGACACAGTGTATCAATGCCTCAAGTGGCAGCCATACCAACCCAACACATGGCATACACTGCTGGACAGCAACGGACAGGAGATGTGAGTTGAATTACATATATGATTAAGCTTGAAATGATAATGATGGTGGTGACACTGATTGGGAGGAGGGGAGGGGGGAAAGGAGTAGCATGACATATTATACAGATGCAGTGTATCAATGTATGAACTATGAAGTGGCAACTGTACAAACCTAATACATGGCATACGCTACTGGACAGCAATGGACAGGAGATGTGAGTTTCAATTACAGTATGATTATGCTTGAAATGATAATTATGGTGGTGATGATGATGCGGGGATGGTTGGGGGGGGGGGGGTGGTATGCTGTATACAAACACTGTGTATCAATGTCTTGTGAGGATTTAGATGATGATGTTGATGGTGAGGATGATGATGATGCTGTTGAGACACTGTGTATCATTGTCTCAAGTGGCAGCTGTACCAACCTAACACATGGCATGCACTGCTCGACTGCAACGGACAGGAAATGTGAGTCTGAATTATGATGAAGAGGATGACAATGGTGGTGGTGATGATGATTACGATGGTGGTGTTGATGATGATGATGGTGATGATGATGGCAATGATGATGGTGATGGTGAGGTTGATGATGCCTATGATTATTATGATGGTGATGATAACGATAATGATGATGAGTATGATGATGATGAATAACTTATGATTACCCAATTCACCCATTCCTTAAGATTATCATAATTCTCTTTCCTCCTCCTAGCCCTGCTCCAACCTACAAAGTAGAAGCCGAAAAAGGGTTCAACTTTGCTGTCCCAGACGATTCTTTGTTTGATGATGATGGTGATGGTGATGGTGATGGTGATGATGATTACGATAATGATGATGAGCATGATGATGATGATGATGAATAAATTATTATATATGATTATGATTATTCTCTTTCCTCCTCCTAGCCCTGCTCCAACCTGCAAAGTAGAAGCTGACAAAGGGTTCAACTTTGCTTTTCCAGACAAATCTTTGTTTGTTGATGATGGTGATGATGGTGATGATTACGATAATGATGATGAGCATGATGATGATGATGATGAATTGATGATGATGATGATGAATAAATTATTATTATATATGATTATCATCATTCTCGTTCCTCCTCCTAGTCCTGCTCCAACCTACAAGGTAGAAGCTGACAAAGGGTTCAACTTTGCCGTCCCTGACGACTCCTTCGTTTGTCAGAAGAAGAATCATTTCCAGGTTGGTCATTATGATCATTTATCAATAAATTTAAGAAGACGAAAGGGGACCATTCATTGTTTCGTGATTACACAACCAAAGTATGTGTGGAAAAATTGAAAGGATCGATAGAATAAGAGGTCTTCATTTAAGTCTACAATATTGAGTTGGAATGTTTAATACATTGATAATGTATATCAAAGTTATGTAAAATCATGTCTTTTCTCTTATTTATGATACAACCAAAGTATGATCTCAAATGTGTTGAATTTTAGAAATTTTAACATCTTTATTTAATGTTCAGTTTGACTATTTATAAAAAGATAATAACATTTACAATATCACTTTTGCATATACAAAGTTTTACGTTTGAGTCTATATTTTGTCTTATTTACACTTAAAGGTGACCGTTCATTGTTGTACCAGCACGCAGCCCAAGTTCGTCCAGACTGAATCGGGCATGAAAGCATTTGAGGATGTCTTCATTCACATTCATGGAATCAAGATGGAGGCCAGTAACTCTTACATCAGAGTTGAGCAGTCTCAGGCAGACAGGAGTAAAAAGCCATACAAACCAACAAGGTGGGTTTTAACATTGTGAACCCTATAATCCCCCGAGACGATAGGATTTTTGTAAAGATTGATGTGCATGTACATGTATTGTGCTCAATATTTTGTTACCAGAGTACGAACTCACATATTTGTTTTGATTGATATATAACTGGAAGCATGCAAGCAACTCTTACATCAAGGTGGAGAAGTCTCAGGCTGCCCGCAGTAAAAAGCCATACAAACCAACAAGGTGAATTTTAACCGTATGAAACCTACTTTGTGAAATCTACAATCGTCCCCACAAAATAAATTTCACATTAAGATCTTTGCCTTCGAAATTGTAAAGATCTACCCCTGTGAAGCACACTCAGCAATGTATTACTCTCAACATTTTCTTACCAGAGAACAAAGTCACATATTTGTATCATCGTCAATCTATATCATTATCAGTAAAACCTAGAACGAAGGTTAAAAATCATTAATGTCATTTTTTTGTTCAGGAGTGACATAAAATAAGACAGTATCATCAAGACAACAATTGGCCTTCAATTCAGCTAGACATCATCAAAATATATCATTAATCAAGTCTAGAAAAAGGTTGAAATTAGTATCAACAAAAACATTGATGTCTTTTTGTTTAGGATCGACATGAAACAAGACAGTATTGTCAAGGCAACGATCGGGCGACTCCACTTCAGCGAGACGACGTCGAACAACATGCGGAAGAAGGGGAAGCCGAACCCTGACCAGCGATACTTCATGGTGGTCGTCTCTCTTGAGGCTCACTGCGGCAGCGAACAGATCACCATCGCTTCACACGTATCGGAGAAGATCATTGTCCGGGTAGGCAAAGCTTAGAAAATAGTTGTTGTATGTGATGTTATACATCATATACATGTATGTCGGAGAATTAATGTCAAGATTGGTTGAATTTACAAAGTTGTCATACATCCAGACAAGCGATACACTTTGGCAGCAAATAGTTCACCATCACTTCACACGTATCAGAGAAGATCATTGTCAGAGTGAGTGTCCTGTGATAGAAAGGAAGTTTAAATTGTAAGATACATGTATGACAAAGTTTGTACAAATGTACATCGGAAGCTGTTGGTTTATTGGCTGAAACAATTCTTTTCAAAAGGCATACATTTTTTGCATCATCAAATAGCCTTGAAGTTATTGATAATTATTTGTTTTGGTAAAAGTATCTAATACTTGGTTCGGTTGTTAATATGTTTTATTCCAAGGTTACAAATACCTTTCCAAAATTACTGTGTATGTTGAAAAATTGTTATTTGGGCATT
>JAUELG010262081.1:5484-15537 GCA_031471515.1 Dendraster excentricus | reverse complement strand
CCCTCGAGAAATTCAAAATGTATCGGTGTCTATTCTGGTATAGTTAACTCCAAACCATGCACTATTTGTATAATATACCACATACCCGGGACCACGTATGAGTAGACCAAATCAAATGGCTGTATACCTATCGGCAAGTTACCAATTCCACTCCCCTACTCCTCCTCTAAACCCCTCCCACCAGGTGTCGCCTCTCCTCCCCCTCTCTACTTCTATACACATTCTCTCCTCCTCTCATCTCTCCTTTCCTTGCATCTTCTCTCCTCTCTTTATATAAAAAATATTTTCACAGAGTATTATGCCATAGACACTACCGGATGGAACATGACTGTCACATTTAATACCACTGCCAACATTTTTTTCTCAAGGACTAGCCTGCTGCCTCAGTGGCCTGTTTGAGATAAATGTCTACATACATTAATACAGATAGAGGAAATAATGACGTCATGTGTCGAGTCTTGAGCCAAACACATGATTGAGGACTGACGAGACAAGCATGACGAATCAATTTAGTAAACACTTTTGATAAATTTCTAAGGGCAGGATATACAGGGAATGTTGTGCATGCCATTTTCTTTGATTATTGGTAATGATAGTGTGGAAGACTAGTATTTTAGTAAAAACATACAATTTGATGTCAACTGGAATTACTGTAGATTTCTACGACAACCCAAAACCGTTCCTGGAACCCAATTCATTCAATCACGAATGTTTCCATCATGTGGGAGACATTAGAAACTATAAAACTCATTCCATTTTTGTTTTGATAAATCGTTAGACAAACAGCAAGGCACACTAACAATGTGAAAGTATCGAGCGATATTTGGCAGAATTTGACAAAGTTGATGATGACTATGAAATTGAACTTTAAAAGACGGGCTCATACACGTACCATTTTGGCTAACCACTTTGAAACATACATCATATACAATTCATTAAAAGTTGACAAGGGGAAATCCCTCTTTTCTGTCATCGAACCCAATGTGCATCGGCACAATCTTTCCTGTGTCATTGGTTTCCTCGAAGACGTAATTCAAGACAATGACATTATCAATCCATTCATCAATCCAGAGATGGGCTGAAAGATGCAAAAGGCGCTAAATCAACTTTCCAACTTCTTTTTTGTTGTTGAGTAAATCGGGGGTCTGTTCCAATTGTGTGTACATGCCTATGGGAATGTGAACATGTAACCTTCCATATTTTGAGGTTGGTTGTGTAATTCATCCAAATAACATTAGTTATAGAATAGATGTTACTAATGAACTGGTATCGCTATCTCAATTGTTTTATGATTGAAAATGGATTAATTTAGACCAATTCGAAACTAAGGTCTGCTAGAGTCATATAATGTCATATAATGCCCTGCTCTAACCTCAAAATGCCTGTGAAATGTTGAATCATTTTCAATCACAATCGCCAAAGGTCGAGAGCATGTTATGTAAAGCATCATCTTCTGTAATTTAGTCAACGAGATTCCAACTGAGTTATGAGCAAAAGTGCAAAGTGATATTCAGTAACTCACTGCATTCACTTTGTACATGGTTCTTAGACTCCACCTGAGTTTTTGAACACTGAACACTTCAACCGTACATATCTTTGTAACGAAAGGAAAATTTGAAAAACCGAAACCTGTCCCATGATTTTATTGTCAATACAAATACAACAATTTATGAGGGAACCGCTATAATTCAAATTCAATTTTTAGGATTTGGACAATGCTACTAAGTCCCTTTAAGGCCAGGCACAAGTAGAACCACAGATGATAATTCGGGCCATCGTAACTGATCAAAACTTAAATGTGTAGAATACAAGTACTTTAATAACTGAATTGACATGTTCTTAAAAAAAGTACACGAACCTTTATAGATATATAAAGGTATAGATATATGAGACTTAGCACCGAATTTGAACCAAAATTTATCCTAATGTTTATAAGCGTGTATCAAATATTTCCTGCCAAAGCTTCCGGGACATTCGTGCCAAATATACGTGACACATATCACGACTGATCCTCTACAGCTGGTCAAGGGTGAATTCAAGTTACACATTATATACGGAAATCGTTTCAACTGAATTGTGTTATTTGTACGATTGTAAAGAGATATGAAACATGAATTTAACACACGTATCAAATACTTCCTGCTCTGTTTTCCTGGACATTCGTGCTAAATATCAATGACCCATATTACGAATTATCTTCTTTACCTGTTCAAGGGTGATGTCATTACAATTCCCTGCTTATACGGTATTCGTTTTAACTGAATTGTGTTATTTGTACAATTGCAAACTGTTAAGAAACATGAGCTTGACACACATATCAAATACTTCCTGCTCAGCTTCCCTGGACATTCGTGCTAAATATGATTGGTCCATATTACGACTTATCTTCTTCAATTCTTCAGGGGTGAATTCGAATTTCGTATAAATTGTTTGAATCAAGTTGTATTACTCGTATATTCCACTGGTTAAGAAGAGTAGAAATGAGAAATATGAACTTGACACACATATCACATATTTCCTGAGCACTCTGTTATCCTGGACATTCATGCCAAATATCAATAATCCAGAAAACGACTTATTTAAATTCATATATCGTTGAAATTGAGTCGTATTACTCGTGATATTTCACTGGTTAAGAAGAGAAGGAATGGGAAACATGAACTTTACACAAATATCAAATATGTCCCGCTCAAACTTCCTGAACATTCGTGCCAAATACATATGACCCCGTTATCAACGCATAATCTTCATCAAAAGGCAAATGGTGAATTTCAAATTGTCGACTATCTTTTTTCAATGTAGTCGTATATCTCGATGGTTAAGTCGATAATGAATACCGACATGAATATAAACCATGTAAACCAACATTTTTCCCCCGAACATTCGTGCCAAATCCATGTCCCGGATCCCCAGATAACGCATCATCCTTACAAACTCATCAACGGTCACATTCAAATTGCGTAAGTCATCGCGAGTGTCAGGAGTGACATGGGCCCATGTGCGTCAATCCGTAATTGATACCCATTCATCAGGGGTATGATCCATTCATTCATTCCCCCTGATGAATGGGTATTACGTAAGTATCGACGCCCATGAGGAGTGATATTTCAATGGTTTAGTCGAAAAGGAATGAACACATAAATATTATGAATATTAAGAGAATCGGTCCTCCTTATATTTATCATATTACATAATACTTATATGTATGTAGGCACTTTGCTTGCTTGTTTAGATTTTACACCTAGGTGAACATGGTTAAAGACGATTTAATTTCAGATTGTTTAACTACATGCAGTCCTCTACACCTTGATGTCTTAACCAGGGGTTTAACTATGCACTGCTAGCAACAATGATCGAAAAAGTCATTCAACATTTAGGCCACCGTCCACGTGGGTCGAAATTTCGCGCGCTTCCCATCTTCATTTCGATACACGTGTTTCCCGCCAAATTTCCATCTGACTCTGGAATGCCTTGATTCAGTAACCAGGCGCTAGTCCATCCCTAAGGTTGGTTAAGATGTCGTCTATATTATGTCCAACAGTTCAAGCACCAAGGCCAGGATACGTCTTTCACATTACAGGAAATCATCGTTGGTCTTGCATTCAGACAATCTCAAATAAACTCCACTAGCAAGTATTCCGTCAATATAAAAAAAAGGAGATTTGTACAGACCATGGTCTAAACCATGGTTTACATCTATGGAATGCCAATTGTAAACTGATGGAGAGAGAATGTGTACCATTAATATTGTTAACAGGTAAGGAATTTACATTCTCTCTCCATCAGCTTACAATGGGCATGCCATAGATGTAAACCATGGTTTAGACTATGGTCTGTACAAACCTCCTTTGTGAATACTGGCCAAGGAAGCTAATTGTGCCTGAGTTGATGTTGCTGTTGCTGTTGATGTTGCTGCTGACGTTGTTGCTGTGGCTGCTGATGTTTTTTATGTCGATATTGATGTTGTTGTTGTTGTTGGTGGTGGTGGCGGTAGTGGTGACAACGACCCAGGTTGACTGGTTAACTGTTGATGTTTTCTTCACAATATACGACTTGTTGACAAAACACAACGCATTGCCGAAATACCAGTGGTTGAATACAAACAACATCAACCTTGAAGCAAGACTATCCCGACGGAAGCTGAAGATGAGCTCTACGTCTTTCGCAGATACATCATCTTTGTGTCAAGGCCAGCCCAGGTCAAGACCTCCAGCAATCGAATTTAGGATCCTCTGATTTGACTTCAGTTTTACGTGCTTCCAACAAAAAATACCACGTGCGGTTCAACCGTGGGTAACCGGTTAGGTAGGCTACGTGAATGTCTGAATTGAATATCCGAGCTTTATTAATATGATCTATTTCTGGTGCGGCTAGAGTAACTTCTATTTGTGAAAATTAATTTCACAACCGATGCGTTGGCAATAGTGCCCTCAAACTTGAGAGAAGTACACCGTGCTTAGAAACCAGCAGCGATCACTACGGGTGGGACCAACACCAAGGACAGAGTCATGCCAAGGGCATCCCGACTATGTGGAGTTTAGTTTCATCTCTGCAGAAGAAAATATCCATTTATCAGCGATTTTAGAGCATCAATTCCGATCAAAATTCATCAAAAAGAAATCAAAGCAGCAATATGTGGAACAGATGGCAGTTCACATCAAGACAAAGTTGAACAAAAAGTCACTTATTATTAGGAAATAGGAGAGCAATTCGATTAGGCGCACCGCGTGAATGTGTCGGAACCGGGACATGAATGAGCGATGTAAACATGGTCAACCAAGTAAATATCAAAGAAATGATCAGCACAAGACGACATCATTCCCCATAAAATTATGTCAAATTCATATAATCGGAGTGGCTACATGGGGATCATCTGGAGCATGAACCTAGAAGACCAACTGTGCCACGTCGGCTGACCCTATAACATCTAAATATATACATCATAGCAATCAGGACAACTTTTGCATCGATAGGCATATTTCCGTTCACGTGGCATTATATTGGCATAGAATTAGGTGATATGTGAAAAAAAACATTAGCCTACTACTTTCTTAGTATTTAAGTGTTCTTTTTGTTGAAATAATCCATCTAATATTGAAAAAAATTGATAATTTCGTCTTCAGGACAAAGAATCAATTGAACGAGATAAATAACAAAAATAGTATGAATAGCCCTAAACTTACCATAAACGGAGGTCATAACAAATACTCAAAAAATACACAAATCACACGTAAATGGGCCTTATGAATACAAGGTGTCACGTACAAAACATACAGCATGCCATAAGCGTCAATGTCGTGAACAAAACAAATGAAATTGAACTTACAGTAAACAATTATTTTCAATTAGCACGCATAGCACAGCATCCGCTTTATTATAGCTGAACTTTTTAGAGGACGCGAAAAACTAGATGAGAATGGAAACAAAACAGCCACGACCTCGCAGCGCTTGCACTCTTCTAATTGCAAGATTGTCATGAAATAAGTGCTAGCAAATACCGCTTTATTATAGCTGAACTGTTTAGAGGACACGAAAAACTAGATGAGAATGGAAACAAAACAAGCACGACCTCGCAACGCTTGCACTCTTCTAATTGCAAGATTGTCATGAAATAAGTGCTAGAAATTAATGTACCACCTACTCCTAATTTATATGATGTATGCCATGTCGGGCAAGTCAAATCTTGGTGGCCTACTTCTAGATTTGATAGCCAGAAGCTACTAGTCATCAGCACAACAGTGTTAATCAAGACTTTAAAACGTTGGTGACAAGAAAACAGAATTAGGTTAGGTACAGACACAAAGGAAGAACATCAATGTAGGTCTGTTAATTTTGGTTGCCCAGTCATTCGAGTTGGGCAAGTACAACTTAGCGGAAGAGAATGTTGGTCGCTCGAATCTCACTTTATTGTGCCCCTGGTAAGTGGATCAGCGTATAATTTCGATACCTGCTTTAAAGGAGATTTCTATGTAAAGTGGTTGAGGCCCTTAAAACTATTAGTGCTTAGATAAAATAGATACAATTTTCTTTTCACTCATCATTTTGTGAGCTACATAAAGAATGACGGGTGGCTGCATGCATAATGTACATCAGACTCATTCATAAAATACCCGAAGCCTCTACATCGTATGTTGGTAGGAACCGAGTACTTCGTCTACTTCTACTTCTATCTGGGTACTTGACAGGATCCATCAGTCAGGAATGATAGTTGAGTAAGGCTGTACCCAGGCCATGGGATACACAAGCTCGTGATCCATGTTATTGTACAGTTCCCACCTCAAACTATCAGAAGGAGATACAATCGATTGTAAGTTGCAATTATTCGTAGGTCAGATCACGTGTTCTACAGGGGAAAATGTCATTGGTTGAAAGTTGAAACGCGTAAATTGGCTGACTTACGATCACTTAATGCAACTTATAAAAACAATCGATTGTACATGTGTCTCGTTCTGCAACGGGCCCATAAATTCAGAACATTTTGAAGGCTGCAGCCTGCAGGAAGACAATTAAGAATCTCCAGCCAATTTCCGGACCCGTGTTTGAGTCAGAAGTCTTGGGAACCCTGGCCTTATGAGCACTGTTTCAAGGCAACATCATGCATATTACAGAGCGCTGTTCTCGTACTACAGGACATCCAATGTGACCTGATTACCAATGGACGGACATAAAGAAGTCCGGTTTTGCATTTGGGTATAGGGTCTTCTTATCTTCTACACCACTTAACCCTTTCGGTGATGATATGTGAAAAAGCATTATTAAAGTAAGGCAGTCTGTGGTTCGTAGTTATTATACAGTAGACTAATTATGCCACTCCATGATGGTAATGAGACGTTTAGATGTGGTGATGACAAAAATGATTGTGGATGTGACGATTATAAAGATCCTGATTAATCGACTCTATACCTGGCTTTCATCGTTTCTAAACCTGCCTCAATAAATTATGACAGCTTTGCTATTCGACGTCAAATAAATCTAAGGCTTACTTAGTTCACTTGTATGATAAACATTTCTTCAAATCCATGAGCTGTTGACAATACAGACCCGTAGCCCGATGGGTTGGTGCGTTGGGTGTATAACCACCCCCCCCCCAACAAAAAAGTCAGAAAGGTTACGATCGAGCTTGAAGTTGAAGTTGTATATGATGAGACTTTTCATAACCATCAATTAACTTAACAATCATGGTCACATTCAGGTGTGAAAATTGAAAGAGGGAGTGTGATTTGAAACTGCTTATAATTGTTATTCAAACAAAAATTAACCAGCACATCATCACATCTCATGACATCACATCACAGCACATCACATATGATGTGATTTAATGTGATCAGATGTGTTCAGAGCCCAACGCTATGGAGTTTTGTGCTGGCCTACGATACGAGCTGATGATCTGGAATGGTTTATCTTGGGGGAAAAACAAAGGTCATCACACCCACATATTTGATAAAGCTTGATTTCGAACATATTTATAAAATCCAGAACACTTCATGACGTCAAGATAAAATCATACTTCACATCACCAATTATACACTTGGAAAAAAGTTGCAAAATATGTATGTGTTTGTATCTGGACTATCACCGGCCTTTTCTGGAGAAACATTAATGACCAATATTAGAACGACGGTTAACAAAGATCCATCATACATCATCAACGCAAATCTCCCTCATCATGATTATATTACGTGGCTTTATCGATACATCACTTCCCCAATGATGATCATTGGCGTACTGGTGGGGGTCTTGGGGCGCTAGCACCCCCCCCCCCCCCAAAGAAAAAAAACCCCAAACAAACAAACAAACAAACAAACAAACAAAAAATAAAACAAAACAAAAAACAATCGGTACAATCATGACGCACTGTACCCACATTATAGTATCCTACATGTCGTCCAGTGAATGTCTCCTTTCTAGGTATGCATCAGATTGCACAGTTTCAAGACCAAAAATGCAAAAGCTCCCTACCGTGGGAGGGGGACACACCCTCACCCCGCTCAGTCGCTTCTCTCCCTCGCAATAATTGGTTAAGCTACCCCCAAACGTTTTGGCTCATTACGCCACTGTTGATGATCATACTCATAACAGGGAATATCCCCATCCCAAACCTCCCTGCCCATACCAACCACGCCCACATGGTCCTACCTGCACTAACAGAAAATAGCGATCATGATAACACGATAATAAACAAAGTGATAAATGGGCGACCTCCCCTGTCAGACTAAACAAGCATTGCGTGGTCAATCAACTTACCACTCCATCTTCTTCTGCCGTGGTGACATCATAATGGCATCGATAGCATCGCATTACTCCCAGTGATCCTGTGTTTTAGGGTAAAACGGCTGTGATACCGTAATGTGGTAATGTTCCTCAGCTATTAACCCTCCTCCAAGTGAAGTCCTTGGTCACAAAAAAAAAATCTTTAATATAAAGAACAACCACCGATTGTTTTCCGGTTGTAAAGTCCAGCCAACTGGTGGAAGGGTAAAACAGGTAATCCCTAATGTTTTCCGCTCCTTGATCTGTCTACCCTTGGCCGTAAGCCGGTAAACGCAAGCTCCCAGTTTATTTTCTTAGACCGTCAGACCTAGCAGTTGTAAAAACTGACGAGGTTAATGTTATCCTGAGCGCCGCTTACAGCCTGAAAAACATTAACATACCACAGCTCAGGCATCACATGTGAGTGTCCATGATCAGAGCGAGTGGGA
The DNA here is from genome assembly GCA_031471515.1 of Dendraster excentricus. Classification (NCBI taxonomy): domain Eukaryota; kingdom Metazoa; phylum Echinodermata; class Echinoidea; order Clypeasteroida; family Dendrasteridae; genus Dendraster; species Dendraster excentricus. Next base: position 6,838 of record JAUELG010262081.1, on the reverse strand, counting down.
ACATACATGTGCACCCAACTAGCAATAAGTCACTAAGCCAAGTGAATTTGAGAAGGAACTCGCTAAGAGAGTGTGAGGTAGAGACTGTACCGGTTGTCCCAATTGAATCGAGAGTGGGTGAAGGATGTAGGGGGTTGGACAAAGGGTGGGACGATACCCCGGCTATTCCTGTTCGGTCGGTCGCTGTGACGATTAAAGGAGGCACAATTGGGTTAAGACAAAAACAATGGCTTGTGTGACGCTTGTCACAGCAATTATAAGAGTAGCTAAACTATAGCTGAACAGTATTTCAACAATGTCTGGACTAGCAACAATTGCAAGCGTCACAGCTATGAGTTGAACGTAAGCGCCTGAGAGATTCCCAGACAGTGGAATCGGGTGGAGAAGCCGTTAAAATTCCGTAAGTAAAAAGACATCAAACTGATAATCATTCATCCGCTGCACATCCATGCAGATCGGTGATAGACGAGGTACATAAGTTCAGCAAAGATAATTTGTTGCGTGTGGTACGTCCCTTGATAATTGAATCAGAGCTTGTTTGTGATCCACCAACGAGCGTCTCTAGACATTAATTATGTAATGATGATTGTTCTTCTGCTTGGAAGTATTCTCAATTAACCCTGCAGAGAGAGTTGGTTAGCGCGCCACAAAGTATTTTTCCCGCGCTGTGTCCGGAGAAAGTTGTTACCGTTGCAATATACACACAGCTCAGCTCCACTTGTAAGTACATGTACCCCTTTATGAGCGTGTCGGGCCGACAAACACGTGTAGATATGTTCAAAGTTTCCAGGGTTGGGTTGTGGGGGCTGTGCATGCATGCACACACACCAACGTGGCCCGGGTCGCTGAGCTAAGCATGAAATCACTCGCTAGCAGAGATTGTATTTCCTGTATCACCACTTGCATACCAACCAATAGTCATGTCAGTGGAATAGGCAGTCGGCAATTAAACCCATTCTCATTCTTCAGAATCAAACTTCCAAACGTTAATCACACGAGTTGGTCTAAAGATATAAAGCTTTGGTTGAGCGTGTATAAAACTAATTACCGCTGAACGCTGATTCACTTTTTCTGGAATGATACCATTACTGTTTTAAAACAGCCGCATCCCGCGTGCGTGTGTACATCTGCCAACTTTCACCACCAAGCTGTAGACTGAATGAAAATGCTCCTAAATCATCACTTTCTTCGTAAGCCCACAATAAATCCACATGGTCGAGGGTTAATGCGCATGTTCAGACAGTTCAGTCATAAATGAAGAGAATGGAAAAAGTAGACTATTTTTTGTTCTCACAGTGGTGCAGACAGGGTCAATCCATTGGGGTGGGGGGGGGGGGGTGACGGGGGGTAAATT
>JAUELG010260991.1:0-15545 GCA_031471515.1 Dendraster excentricus | reverse complement strand
TATAAAAATCATTACAAAATAACTAAAGCAGGTAGAGTAACAAAATAGAGCTCTAAAAATAGAGAAATTTATGCTCTGTCTTCCTGTGCACTTCAAATAACTAGTCTTCTTCTTGTTTTAGTGTAGGACTACCAAACCACAAATATATCTGGGCCTTAGGCACTGATGGGAACCGTTTGACTAAATTTATGTATATCAGCTTGTGAATTTGAAATAACCTTTGTGAAAACTGAGTTCCATTTCTTGTCCACTCAGTTGTATCGTTGGTATACACAAAAACCCACAAATAACTGATTCTTGAACTTTCTGTGATTCTTCAAGCCACAAAATGCCAAGTCTGATGCTTGGTTGAGCAATAAAGAGCCATATCAGCCCATTATTCTCTGTGTCAAAATGTTCTTTTGTGGTTTCCAAATGGGTTTCACACTCTGTCTCCTGCAATACAATAGCTGATAGTTTTTGACAAAAAGACTAGCATATATATAGATTTGTAAGGAGTTGTTTATTAGTTAATGATAGTACCTTACTTAGTTTGTAATAAGAAATCGTTGTTCAGTTTATATTTAAATAGTAATGCTAGGAATGATCATTTTTGCTGTATTGCCCAGAAAGTTCTTCTTACAAATATGAAAACAAATGATATGGATATGAATACTACTTTGAATGATAAAGTCTTGAAAGAACTAGCTGACGAAATTGGGGCTTATATTTGTGTAAAATTATATTAGACATTCCATTCTTGGAATAGAAGGCCATTAAGATCATTTCATCAGTTAGTACTTAGTTCTACTTAACACACCAAAAATTGCATTTATTTTCAGTTGGATGATAAAATCCAGATGAATCAGAATTGTGATTCATTCATTGATATACTGTATACGCCAATATTTTCGTGTACAGATATTTTCGTGATTTTGGAGTAAATCTCACAATTTGCGAGTGCTATTTTTCCACGATTTTAGTAGTGCTTTCATTAGTGTGAATGGACTTGAACCAAAGAGAAAATTTTCGCGATAATTGACTCACGAAATTCGTTAAAAAATTACCACTTATCCAGTATTTTCAAGTTTGACTTGGATATTTACTTACACTGTTACTTCTAAATTGAAATGTTTCTCTTGATAGTCTACCAATAAGTTTGTTTATGACCTGTCCCTCAATAATGGAAAAACTTATTTAGGAACTGTATATTTTATCTTGATCTAATTAAGGAGATACAAATGAATGAACAAAAAATTAAACAAGTATATATGTTGTGTTTGTCCCACCAGTCACTATGAGGAGTACACCACATTCAGCAACCCAGTAACAGGCCGGACTGAGATGGAGGCTGATGTACAAGATGCCCCTCACACGTAAGTTGATTGAATGCAAAACCCCTACAAAATGATAAAACAGTTCTCCCAAATCACAATTTGATTGAAATCAGTGAGGAAAGCCATCCTGCTTTAAAAATAAGCTTTGAAAGTAAACCACTGCTGTGAAAATAAGCCACTGCTTTAGACATAAGCCACTGCTTTAGACATAAGCCACTGCTTTAAAATAAGCCACCTAAATCATAACGAACCCCTGCACATTAATAAGTTGATTGAAATCAGTGAGAAAAGCCTCAAAAATGCTTAGATACAGTACATCAGGAAACACAGAATTCAACAACCCCTACAACAGGCAGAACTGTGATGGACGCTGATGCACAAAGCACTCAGATGTACATTTAGTGGATCAGCGAAAAAATTATTGGGTTCAGGTCATTTTGGTCATGAAGTGCTAAAAGGAACCCTATAAACCATAAAGAACTCTTGTAAATGCAGAGAGTTGCCACTGAGAACTGGACAAACTAATCTCATTTCTAAGGCAGATTGAATTAATGACTTGTAATTTTCTATTTTACCTGAGATCTAGCACCATACATTCTATAAAGAGCCCTAAAAATCATTTAAAATCCACTGTAAATTTGAGCAAAACAAAAAGAGCAATGATAGATATCAGATTATTATGTTTCTTTGTTTCTAAAAATGTCAGTCTTTGCAGTATACATTTTTTTTTTACACACAATATATCTATGTACTAAGAGCAAATATTTCTCTTCACATTTTGTTTAATAAATGTAATCTCCCAAAGACAGGGAACGTTTTGACTGTGTGTAATCCCAAAGTCAAACATCTTGCACCTCATTCCTTCACCAATCTTTAACCAAGCACATACCAGTCCCGCTATAGTGTCATGTCAATCTTGTTAAACTCACTTGGTAATGTGTGATAGCAAGGACATGAGATTAATACATGTTCAGGTTTTTGCTGTCTATGGGTTAAATAAGTCGTGAAGGTGTACATGAGAATTGTAGATGCCAAACCTTTATTTCAGACATTAATCATCTACTGTTATAAAATCAGTCTGTCACAAGCGTACATGCAGAACAAGTGGAAAGGTGTTGGATTGATACTGACTAATATATGACAATATTTTCGCGATTTTGGAGTTAATCTCACAATTCGCGAGGGCTAATTTTCACGATTTTAGTGATGCTTTCATTAGTGTGAATGGACATGAACCAAAGAGGAAATTTTCGTTTTAATTGACTCGCGATAATTACCACGTATACAGTATCTGATGGTTGAAACTATTTTGATTTTTAATTGACACATATTTGGAGAAATCATTGGCATACTTGCAAACTCTGGAATTATTGGATATTATTCATGCTTGGAATCATCCAGTTTTGATTTACAACTATTTCTGCTCTCAATCTTGGTTTGTAAGAGGGGCACCCTGATCGGGATGTTTAAATATTTGTAAATAGTTGTAAACATTATTTACATCCAGCACAATGTTGAATTGGGTACTGATACATCTGCAGTGACATGCTGATCATTACTGCTTGTTAGCAAATTTGTGCTGGCTGTTTATTAGGGTACTTTTACGTAAATCATACATTTAAACAAAGTTTCAACTTAATCAAATTCAAACCTATCCTACTGTGATATCGCCATATGATTGAATTCTTGAAATGAATATAACTATTGTACAAATCTGATAAAGTTATTGGATCACTTTAATCATACAATTGATCGTACAGTCAACTAATTTGTTAATTGTACAATAAATCTTTCAATTAATCTGACAGGGCTCGGAATGTTCAGATTGGTATCGATGAAAGTACAGTCAAACTCTTCATGGCAACCTGCCTAGAGTGGTCACCAATAGTGATCCCCCGTACACAAGAACAATGTCATGAACCCTAACTACCTAGCTAGTAGTCACTTATCTTGTTTCCAGCAGGTGGTCACTATACACAGGTTTGGCTAGACATAATTGCCAAAATCTGGGTTTTTTTACCTTCTTTAAAGAAGATTTACTACATGATTACCTGTACACACAGATCTCAAAGCACTTGTTTCTGGAATGCCCCTCGTGAAAAACAGCTTCATATTCCTGTAGGAAGATCTGTTTTTTTTTTCTTACCCTATTTGAAGAAGCCTTGAAGCATTGATCTCCAACAACATGTACTTTTAGATCTCCAACAATATATACATGTTCTTGTAGATCTCCAACAATATAAACATGTACTTGTTACAGGAACGCCCGTAGTGAAAAGCAGCATTCGCCCCAAGAGAGACCCCCTCACCCGGACGAACCACAAAGCCCCACTGTGTCCTCCAAACCCAGCTTCAGGAAGCGCACCATTCCGAAGCACGAAGCACCCAAGGTGAAGCGACAAGAGGGCGCTGTTGTGTCGCGTGACGGATGGTTGATGAAAAAAGATAGCACCGGTCTGGGCGTGTGGCGCAAACGATGGTGTGTTCTTTCTGACTTCTGCCTCTTCTATTATAAAGGTACACCTTTCTTCTCATATATGCATTATATTGATTATACATGTCATGTCCTAGACAACTGCCTAATGGAGAACAACAGTAAAAAATATAAATAAAAATGAACCCTTTGGTACTAAAAACTTTTGGACCAAAAACATGTCGCATGTCAAAGTCAATCATCTCATTATTATGAAGATTTCAAATTTGTTGATTGATAGTGATGCATTCGGGGTGCTATTATTGCCTATTGTCATCAGGTACAGCTTAAACCCTCAAATCCCTGAAGAGCATATATGGCTAGTACATGTATGCACCCAATGATGCATGTCTGATTGAAAGGATCTAGTAAATTTGTTACCATGTGCAAAAAAGGCTATGTGTAAAAATTTCAAGTCAAATGGACATTCCATGGCTGAGTTAAATGAGCAAAAATGCAGAGTGATATTCAGTAACTCACTGCGTTCACTTTGTAAATGGTTTTAAAACTCCGCCCAAGTTTTTGAACACTGAACATTTCAATTGTACATATCATTGTAAGAAAAGGGAAATTTGAAAAACCGAATCCTGTCCCATGATTTTAAATTATACAAATACAACAAGGTATGAGGGAACTGCTAGAATTCAAATTTAGGTTTTAGGATTTGGACAATGTTACTTATTCCCTTTAACACCCAAACTTTATTTGATTAGTCATGGTGTTTTGGTTGGTGAAACTTCCGAAAGTAATCTGTTAAAAGACCAAATTATAATGTTAATCCAGAATAATCAAGCTCTTTAAGGAATAATCTTATAAATTACCAATTTTTGTTTACTTTAAAAAAAAATTCAGGTGCAGATGAGATCGCTCAAGCAGGAACTGTCATGTTACCAAGTTATGTGGTTAAACCAATAGAACCAAAGGACAAGATCAACAAGAAGTTTGCATTCAAGGTAATTGTTCAGCTAATAGTTTTTCATTACAGAGCAAATTAGAAACATTATCTTCTTCATCATCGTCATCATCATCATGAACATCATCATCATCACCATCATCACCATCATCATCATCATCTTCATCATCATCGCCACCATCATCTCCATCATCACCATTATCACCATCATCACCATCATCACCATCATCATCACCATCATCACCATCATCATCACCATCATCATCACCATCATCACCATCATCATCACCATCATCATCACCATCATCATCACCATCATCACCATCATCACCATCATCATCACCATCATTACCATCATCATCACCATCATCATCATCATCATCATTATCACCATCATCACCACATCCACCACCACGACCTTATGAACTAATGTATCTATTAGATGCTTTGAACAACATTTCTAAACTCACTGTTTTCTTGAATTTTAACACGAATCTGAATAATAATAATAATATCCATTTTTATATAGCGCTTTATCACCGAAGTCCTAAAGCGCTCAGAGCATTATTACCTTGGCTTTAACCAAACTGCCATGATGGGGCGCTCAGGCATTTCAAGGAATAAATTCCTGCCAAGTTCCCATTTACTATGTACACCTGGATTAAGAGCAGCAAATGTGGATAAAGTGTCTTGCTGAAGGACGCATGTGCTGCGGCTGGGAATCGAACCCAAGACCCTCATATCGAAAGACGAAGGCCCAAACCAATGATAGTTGTCTGCATTTAGAAGTGCGCTGTGCAGTGTGAACACAGCAATATGGGACCATTCTTCATTGTTGATGAATCAGGGATCTCATTAACCAATGTATGCCCTAAACAATGTTTCTTATCTCTTATACTTGATACAATTCTGAATAGAACTAAACAATAACATTGCTGGTTTCTTTCATGGTTGTCCAGTGTGAACACAGCAATATGAGAACGTACTACTTTGATGCTGAATTAGAGGATCTCATAAACCAATGTATAGGTAACCTTAACAATGTTTCTTAGCTCTTATTTTTGATACAAGTCTGAATAAACTAATAAAAACATTGCTTGTTTCTTTCATGGTTGTCCAGTGTGAACACAGCAATATGAGAACGTACTACTTTGCTGCAGAGTCGGATGATCTCATGAAGCAGTGGATCGATGCTCTGAATGGTGCTTCTCAGCTCAACCTGGACCGAGGTTATGGGTGAGTTTGCACTAAACTTCTTTCAATTATTCACGAATGCACAATTCAACATAGTGTACAGGAAACTGTATCTACATGGTTTAGGTGCTCTTGTTTATGACAGTATTTCTCCAGTTAACTGGTGCTTTTTGTTTGTCCTAATTCTCTTTAACTACTCTTCTGAGCTTCAATCAATTATTAAATTATTATTACCCATGGTCATCAGGTACATTTCAAACCAACATAAAGATATTGTGTACTATCTCAACTCCCCGTGGAGCATTCTAGCTGAGCAGACATTGATGACGGCGCTATAGTTAATTAACACCCAACCATGATACTCATTTAGTCACCTAGGTAGAGAGCAGCAATAACTGTGCATAGTAACCACCTGTGGTTCCATATTAATGCTGGCTGCTATAGACAGGTGCCCACTAATGATCCTAAAAGTTACCCTATTAACAAGCAGTGTTCTTAAAACAAAATTTCTTGACAGTGACCGGGATGATGATGCTGATTGGGGTGGCAGTCAGGTGCGAAGCCCTCGATCGCTGCGACGAAACGAACCAAACAACATGAACCACACAGAACCCCAAAGTCACCCCACCAACAGAAACCCAGAGGATCACCCAAACACCAGGCATCCCGGTAAACCTCATGGGTACCCCAATGGGGGACAGAACAACCAGGGGCATCCCATGGATCCTAATAAGTACCCCAGTGGGGGACCTCATGAGAGACAGCAGTCGCCTGCCCGTGCCACCAGCCCCCCGCGGCAAGGAGGGTGGGGTGCCTACGAGAGCATTGAGATGGGCCAGATGCCAGAAGAGAACGGACATGGTCCTGAAAGGTAGGCTGTCTTGACTATTCATTAGAGGCCCTTGATCAGCTCCTTTGGATTACTTTGCCGCAAAGTTGCCAATTTGATTATTAATATCTGTTTTAAACATTTCACATTGTGTTGCCAATTCAAGGATTTCTCTAAATTATAGTGATTTACGATATAATAAAAATCCTTAAAAAATAAGTTAAGCTGGTAGAGTAACAAAATAGGGCTCTAAAAATAGAGGAATTTATGCTCTTCCTTCCTGTACACTTCACATAACCAGTCTTCTTCTTGTTTTAGTGTAGGACTACCATCCCACAAATATGTGGGGCTTAGGCACTAATGGGTTATTAGAGGACCTTGATCAGCTCCTTTGGATTATATTGTGACACGCTATAGCAAAACCCTGTACCCTGTCAGTAAATATCAAATTGTATATTTTCATACCGTGACAAAGGCCTCGTCACATGCTTTCATTTGATGCTTTTTCTTACTAATTGGTCAATAATTGGCAAAGATATGATTGTTTATCTACAATCATAATTCTTTTACATACACTGTGGTAAATTAAAATGCCCATTTCTTCAAAACATGAAGTACAGATAAGTGCCAGGTTTTGCTATAGCAGGTCACACATATCAGTCATCTTTATTCATAACGATATAATGATATGACAAATTTGTATAAAGCGCTTGATGCAAACAAGCCTCTTGCTTCTGAAAAGAAGACAATAGTATACCGAGTTTGAATAATGACTGATTCTGTTGTTTGAAGAGATGAATTTTTAGATTATCTTTGAATGCTCGTTGATTGAGGAAGAGTTCATGACCCAGTTCGGCAGAGCATTCCATAGATATGGTCCAATAAAAGAGAAGTCCATACACTGACTCTGGAATGGGCTGAAAAGCAGAATATTTTCTTTCTTTGGGTTTCTTTGAGGAATGTTCAAAAATGATCTATTTTAAAGCTACTTTCCTGATTTTTTTCAACTGCTTTGAATCTGTGTGTAGATCCTACCTGCAGCAGCCGTCCCTGGAGTCATGGGAGGGGTCTCAGAACCACAGTCTCCATAGCAACCGGTCTGATGACCGCGACTCCATCCACAAAGAGGGACTGTCGCCTCCGCAGTCACCCAGCTACAGTGATGGTGAGTACAGAGCTACAAATGCCCTATTCATACTTATGTCTGGCACTGGCCTGGGATACATTATAGGCATCAACACTGGACAAATTGTACAGTGAAACCTATGATGACGTCACACTGGCTATGCAAAAGATGTAATGCGCATGTGCAATCCAGACCACTGTTCATTCATACTGTTTCCATTTTATCTGCATTTCTACAGAGCATTATTTACATACTTGGGTAAAAAGTCATTGGAAGTCATTGAATTCTTAGTGTAAAGGTTATTGGAAATCATGCAATTTAACATGAAAATAAGTGTATTAACCCTGCTATTTAAATTTTACTTTAATTTATCTAGAAAAACCAAAGGACCTTCAGCAAGCATATAACTATGTGGCCATAGAGGACATCAAACAGCGCAAACGACTTAGTGAGCGATCAGAATCTAATAGTAGCGCCCCCTACAGTCCTAAACTTGACAATGGTGCACACACATTTGATGGGAAGCTTGCGCCAGATCACCAAGGTCAAAGGTCAACCGATCCTCGGTACAACCAAGGTTTAAGGTCAACCTTTCCTCGGTACAACCAAGCCCAGAGGTCAGACAGTCGCAGGTCAGATACAAGTCAAAGGTATGTTCAAATAATCCAATAACTTCAGAAACCATTCTAAAACAAAATGATATTTGAAATTGCAATCATTATGCAATATCATTGTAAGATTCTTTTGATTAATATGTTTAAATACCAAATGAAAAAGGTGAAAATTGTTGTCATATTGAGCCCATTGTGTTTGATTAAAATAAAAAAGCATTCTACAACTCAATTATTGATCACTCAGTTATTAATATTTTCATAATTAAGGAGAGATTTGTAAAATCAAGATCCATTTCATTCTCCAGTTACCATTAGCCGATCAAAAGATACAGGTAAATGTGAAAGTTCAAGTGATTGAAAGGAAACTTGGAACTTTGGTAGCTCTTAGACTTATTTAGTGTGCTGTTTTCCTCTTAATAATAAAAGTATGAAACCTGCTTTGTTTTTTTTATGTACTAATTGTCACTGAGATATTAGTGATTCGATTTGTAAATGATTTCAGGAACATATAATTGTGAATTTCTTCACCCTTGTAAAGTTTACACTCAGTTGTATTTTGATGTTTCTTGCAGATCTGAGCCTAGCCAACAGCGTGGTCTGGCCCCAATGGAAGAGGTACCGATTAGCCCCCTGAGCACCGAGAGACTCCACGCATCACCACAGCACTCCGACTCCTACCGTGAGAGGTCACCAAACCGGGGCAGGGAACCATCTATGCATGAGCGTGCACCTTCTGTGCATTCCCAGCAGGATCGAGTACCGTTAGGGCAAGAGAGAGTACCCCTTCAGCATGGGCAGATGCCACCGCCGCAGAGCCGTTCACCACAGAACTATGGCAGGGTACCACCTCAACATGGTGCACCACCCCACCGAGGGAATGCACCGCCCCAACAGGGCAATGCACCTCCTCACCATGGTCGGTTACCACCTAACCAGCAGCCACCATATGGGAGAACGCCACCGCAGCATGCATGGTCACCGCAGGGACCCAGAAGGGGACCACCACAGAATGGCAGGGCGCAGTCAATGAATGGAAGGGGACCACCTCAGAACGGTAGGATGCCTTTACCACAGGGAAGAGGTAGACCGCCACCACAAAACCATAGACAAGGCCCACCGCATCAAAGACCTGGCGCACCACCACATGGTCAAATACCACCGCATCAGCGTGGCAGGTCTCCACAGGGTAGAGGGTACCAAGGTTATTCACCTCAAGGTCATCCACAAGGTAATTGATAAATGTGGCACAGATTTATTGTGGAATACATTGTAGCCATTATCATTATTATTTACAGATAATGATTGAAAAATGGCAGTTTTCAAACTCGCAAAAAATTGAACTTCCATGCAATATTAGCAATAGATGTGTCTTATTTTTTATCAAATTCTGAACGTTGAAAGTTGACCTAGTTTATGTCATGACTCAAGGTGTGTACCACCACCAAAAGAGAGATGCACCATTCTGAAAACAATTTTTGTGAACTATTTTCTGTCATTACTCTCAAGGTCACCCACCTCAAGGTCATCATGGCCATCCCTCACAAGGGCGTGCACCACCAAACCACCAAGACAGAATGTCTGCACCGATCCAACCAAGTAGGGTACCACAGGAGCACGGTGCACTGCCACCGCAGCAGCAGGGAAGGCATGCAGCACCGAGAAACAGAACACCATCAAGAGCAAGCACCATGTCGGTGGATCGGAGGGCACGATCACAAAGCAGAGATAGAAGCCGTGGTATGTATCTTAGTCTTCGCTTTTTGGAGTACAGCCACTTTTTTTTTTTAACCTAAAGACAGGTTTGATTGTATTCTGACTCTTGTTCTGTGAGATTTGAACCCAAGACCTTTAGATTGCTAGACTGGTGCTCTACCACCTAGTAAAAGCCCTTATGCTTAGGTACTTGATGAAACCCTGTTCAATGCTAGTGATGGGGCCTTTTCTAGCTCAGTTAGTAGAGCACCGTTTTGGCTATACGCATAGTATATGCTCTATATGCAGTATATGCAGTGAGATTTTACATACGATGTAACTAAGATTTAATTCTTTTTTGACAGGGGATTCCACAGACATTGCACCCAGTAGGAGTAGCATGAGGTCATCATCTGTGGGGCCTTCAACCAATCGGCAAGCCGGTCAGCCAGCCAGCCAGCCAGCCGGTCAGCCTGGTGGTCAACCAGCCAGTCAACCAGGGGGTCAAGCAGCCAGTCGGAGCGACACGCTCAAGAGGACAGAGCTGGAGAAGGATGATGAGGTCGCCCCCCTGGGTCAAAGACAGGTCGGCAACCCGTACTTGCAAATGGTCTCAAACTGTAGGAGTCACACCGCCAAACTGAATCTAAACTCACAAAAGACCAAATAATTCAGCCATGTGTCATGGACGTTCGGGGTGCTAGCATTTTGGTGTCAGGAGTGGTATCGGAATTGTACATTTCTTTTGTTATGACTGCTAACCCCAGTTCAGGCTCTTGTTGGTGCCCAATAAAGTGGAAGTTTGATACGATTTGGGTTTAGATTTGGTTTGGATTTGGTTTGGATTCGGTGAGTCTGGACTTCACAAATGGTCTAAAACTGTACGGCTGGAATTTGTAAACTATACATCCATTGTGCAAAATTTGTCATCTAATGGAGAAAGAATGTACACCTTTTCTTGTTAACTACTTGCTAATTACTTGTGTTACACATTTGATAAAGACACAAGATAAGCACCCGTAATCATGAATAGTAAACTTTCCTTAGGCCATTCGTTCCGTGGACCTGAATTACATATTATTATCTACATCCCTCGAATTGAACAAATTATGAAGCTTTTCTGGAGATTGACAATGAGCTTTAGCTCTGCAACCAAGATGGGTATATTTATATTCCAATGGAGTATTGTCTTTGTATAGATGTGTAGCAATACGTTGTTATTGTGACGTCACAACTAAAACTGTGAGTAGTAAAGTCGCATACATTTTGAACACCCGTTTCTCATGCACATTGTACATGTAGTAAATGTACTGTGGTCAATCTTTCCCAAGCCTCTTTGATTGTGTTCAGTTGTAAAACAGATTTTTGTGAATATTAACCGCTGCTAAGTTTGCAAGCAGAGAGAAAAGGAGACCCTGACGAAAAAAGTATGGTATAATGTTGACCTTTTAGACACTTGAGAGAGCAAAATATGGGAAATCATTGGCATGGAATGGCATTGGTATTAATCCTAAAACTTTCTATGTTATTCTAGGCTGGGCCAAGAACAGGACGCTATCGCATGTGGCAGCAAAAAACACAACAGTTTATTGACCTTTCTACGGGCATCAGACTACGTCTCAGCATCGCAGCTGGGGATCTTATCGGAAAGTCTGTAAGTGATCCAGCATTGTCAGAGCGCTAAGGGATCTCCTTACAAAGAGTCTATTTCTATGAAAATTATTGGAAATTGAAAAATGATAATTGGAGATATAAAGTATGATACATAACAAATGGAAATATTAGATATAGATTTAAATCAGCAGATAATTTGTCAAACATGTGACATCAGTTTTAGTTCTTTCAAGTGTTTGATCTAAATTTGGCACATGATTTTTCAATTCACCATAAATTGATTATAACTGGTAATAGTCAGGCAATTAAATAAATATTTTTGTCACATGATTTTCATTGAATAGCTGTCATACTTCTTTAATCCTTTTCTGTTACATTTAGTCTTTAAAATCAGGCCTTCTCTGAAACTTTGTCACAACACAATGACCTAGTTCTGATCATTTTCAATTGTAGTATCTACAAAAACTATTTGTTTCTCTTGACATTTGACCCTTGCTTTTTGTGACGTTTGACCTTTATGGCAGCATGAGGAGCTAGTCCTGTTCCTGATTCAGCTCCGCAGGGACAAGGCCAACCTACATGAATGGCTTCTGCTCATAGACAAAGAACTCACGCTACTCAGGGACCCAAATAGTCCCAACTCTAGTCCTGCAAGGCTCAGACCAAGGTATCAAGTCTTGTTTAGTTTTTGAATAGCAATAATAATACTAATGTAATTTACTTATTTAAGAGAGAGGCTGATATTTACCTTTAATCAGAGAAAATATCACTGAGTGATCACTTAAACCTAATGTTTGTACTCCAGCTTTAACAACATGAACACTAAGTGATTCAGAAATACATATTGAATCAATCAATGTTTGGCTGTTCAGAAATACACGTAACCTGTCCCTTTCGCATTGATATACATAAATCTTTGACTTTCTTTGAAAGATTATTATCAATTACCATACTGCAATTAAAATCACCAAGCAAAATAATATTTTTGATGTCATATGCAGTCTATCCAAATTTCTTTCTAATTCCTCAAAAAAATCAGACAGATAGTCTGGTTTCTTATAGAGTACGCAATAAACTAAGAGCTACTGTTAGTGCGTTGAATTTCAAGCTACATATTTTCTAATTAATCAGTTTCAAGATCAAATCTTCTCACATAACAATATTTTTCTGATATATAACACCCCACTCCTCCGTGGAAACCCCTATCTCTCTCTAATTTTCATTTTTTAACAAGAAACATTGTGTCGGAATGTTCATCCGTCAACGATGTTTCAGACATACTAAACAAATCATATGGATTATTACTAAGAAAGTTCTGTACATCACTGACCTTATTTACCAAACTTCTAACATTAAGATGTGCAAGCCTAATAGCTTTTGTCTGAAAAGGCTTAATTTCATCAACATCAACTGGCATGTCATTTAACCGTGGCTACAGGATCACTGCATTGTATATTCATGTCTATGAGAGGTTCAATTGACATAATATCTTCAACATTCCAAAAGGGAAGTTGTTGTAATAAACATTTTAGACAATGCCAATTTTCAAAATGTACACTGTAATCATCATAAATCTTTCTTAAAACCGTCCACATGTAACGTCAACCAATTTCGAACATTCAGTACACAACAAAGCTTTTTGATTCTTTCTTATTGATTTATCACATACAGAACATGGGTGACATGGATGACCATTAATATCCATCTTTAATTCGGTGTGTAATTTTGCAATCACTCTCAATAAAAGATTACAATTAATAGCGGTGCGTAATAAAATGTATGTACAAGCTCCATCACAATACAAAACAATGGCAAACATCATGAAATTCAATAACAATGGACTGTTTATCACAAATAACAATCAGGCAGAGTTTTAAAGTTTTGGAGAAAGAGAAAAAAAAAAAACGTCAAAACTGCATAATTCTAATCTTATTAGACTAGTTCTGTAAAAATAACAACATTAATACCAATCGTAATGCTATTTCTTCCTGATTTATCACAGAGCATCCATAGCTGCCTCGAGATCAGTTGTTGCGGGTTGTTCAGGTTGATCAGGTGCATCTGCAGAGTGTACTTCTCCTGCTCAAGAACCTATTCCATGTGGTCTCTGACCCATGCCTGCTCCTGCCTAAGGTTCTCCTGCAGGTTCTCAATCCCTGCCGTGTGGTGGCGCTCTATGTGCTCCTTGTTGGTCAGGTGCATCTGGAGTGTGTATTTCTCCTGCTCTAGAACCTAGATGATTTAGTCAGTGAAATGATGTATACAAATGTCATACCAAATGATACAGATTTTGTAAATATTAGCAACAGGATGATCAGTGCAGGGTCTCGATCTCTGCGGTGTAATGACGTTCCATATGCTCCTTAATTGTGAGGTGCATTTGGAGTGTATACTTGGACTGCTCTAGAACCTATAGATGGTTTGATAAGTGAAATAACATACAAATATCATACCAAATGATACAGATTTTGTGAATATTAGCAACAGGATGATCTTGAATTAGTTCCAGGTGCTCCCTGACCCGTGCCCCCTCCTGCCTCGGGTTCTCCTGCAGGTTCTCAATCTCTGCCGTGTGGTGGCGCTCTATGTGCTCCTTGTTGGTCATCTGGAGTGTGTATTTCTCCTGCTCTAGGACCTCAACCTGTCTTGTGCACTCGATTTGCTGATCATGGCAGCCTTCCTAACTTGGCCTCCTTCTCCCTCAGCTTCCTCTTGAGTCACTTTTGTACAGAGAAGATGTAGTTATTGACAGCATGTGATATTTTCAATCCATGATAATCTATTATAGCGTTCATTTATGCTGTACCCACTTACTTCTAAAAGACTTCAAGAAATTTATGAAAACTTAGATGGACCATGTTCTTGCATGGACAGGTCATTACTTTGGCAACTCTAATTGCTAGAATTGCCAGAATAGGGGAGAACCGTGTTTCCAGATGGAGATGCGAACTTATTTAACAAGTTTTGTTCCCTGTGACGGTCTGCCTTAGTTTGTGATAACAGATTGTTGTATCTCCTGCACTGCTCTTTATATACAAAATGTCCTTGAGGTCCAGAAGTGTTGTTTTCAGCATCTGTCTCTTGCACTGTCTTCTTAGATGCTCTGATGAATGTCATAGTGCCATGGACTCAGTCTGTTGTCCAGTGTAATTTACTTCTCAAGCATATCTTTTTACTTGAATCGGAACAAAATATAAAAATTACCTTAATTATTAAAGAATTACTGCAAACTTTTTATCAAATCTTTCCATTTCATGCCTTTTTTGTGCAATTTTTGTTGACATTTTTGCAGGAGTGGTGACTCCCTGCGACGCAGCTTCCCGGACCTTAGCGACGACCGGGATGAGGATGAGAGGGCATACTATGAGGAAATGGAGAGGGAGCGGGAGGATGTTGCTAGGGAACTGGACATCAGTGCTCCCCTCATCAACCTGGTAGACAACCTTGTCAGGATGGGCAGTCTGTATGGAGGTGACAACCACGCCATCGCACAGGAGTTCTACGCTGTGAGTAGCAGGAGGACTGAGGATGAAGAGGATGGTCATTGTGGTGGGAGTAGTGGTGGAAGTTGTGGTATTGGTGATGGCAATTATGATGATAATTATGATGATGAAGAAGAAGAAGAAGATGATGATGATGATGATGATGATGATGATGATGATGATGATGACGATGACGATGACGATGACGATGACGATGACGGTGGTGGTGGTGGTGGTGTTGGTGGTGGTGGTGGTGGGGGTGGTGGTGGTGGTGGTGGTGGTGGTGGTGGTG
>JAUELG010258806.1:0-15581 GCA_031471515.1 Dendraster excentricus | reverse complement strand
GGAAAAAAGTAGGATAAGTAGGAGGTTGTCTAAAAAAGTAGGAGAAAGTAGGAAAAAAGTAGGAAGTTGAAAGCCTGCATTTACTACACCTGGGTCGAGAGCAGTGCGAACACTGTAAGCTTTCTAGAACGCTTGATTGTGATCACGATTTGTTGAACAATTTGTTGAAAGTATGAACATGCCTGGTAAAAGTCACACTTACTTGTATTACACAAGAACTGGTTGTTCAGACCGGGGTGGTGAACGTCGTGTATTGCTGCTGAAAACAACGCCGCCATGATCTCCAGGTCCGTGAACACATTCTGCGGGAAGTAAAGCATGGAGATGGTTATGTCGATTAATGGCAATAATGATAGTGAACTTATGACGAAGCCATTTTGATAAAGTTTGAATCCCAACAGTTTGTTTGAAATGCTCAAAACAAATTGATTCGTTTTCTATTTTCCTAATGCGCCGCAAGCGTCGAAAGACAGAACGTGCGCTATATAAGTATCCACTATTATTATTATTATTATTATTACCCTTGTAAATGTACTTTAATCAGAATGTGTGATGACCAACAAAAAGCAGTTTCTTTATCAAATATAAAGGCAGCTATTAAGGGATAAGGAGATCATCATTCATTGTTAGCACTCTCCTCTTATACTGACATCTGTGCTCGAAAGCAAACGGGTTAAATGTTCAGTTTTTGTTTGACGATCACCATTATCATAATCATTATCACAATCACCATTACCACCATCTCCACCACAATCACCACGACATCATACCCACCAACACCACAACCTGCATCACCATCACACCATCGCCGCCACCACATCACCATCACACCATCGCCACCACCACCGCCACATCACCATCACACCATCGGCACCACACCACCGCCACATCATCATCATCACCACCACAATCGCCATCACCATTATTGTTATTACTTACTTCTAATGCTGGTGCCGATAAGAGATAGTGAGTTGAGTGCACGACGTCAGCTGCGTGGATTTGATTGTGGTACACGACGTCCCGGTGGTAGTGGTCCTCCACGGTCATCATGTACACCAGGAACGTCTTCTCCGGAATCTGGAACGTCTTTAGTAGCCCCCGATCCTGAACAGATGACGAATGATGAGATTTATTGATTCAATGAATCATACATTGCATATACTAGTAAACCATTCTTGTTCTTACACTACAATGGAGAGAAATTAAAAACTTTATTTTCTAAAATTATATTCATATTTCATTCATAATAAGGTACACAAAATCACGAGCAACATCGAGCACTGAATAGGATTTCATAGGAGCGCCCACCATTCAAAAGTCTTCTAAGGCTTGATGGTTTGAGCAAATGGTCTAGCAATCTGGAGGTCTTGGGTTCGATTCCCTGCAAAGCCTGTATTTCTTTGCTCTTTTTCAATTATCAAAATAAAATGTGATAGAAAATGCTTATTTCAGTGCACCTTCCTTTGCATTTTTAACCCATTCAAGACAAATTCTCATACTGCTCTAACATGCTAGCCTGATCATTAGCCAACTAGTATTGGTCCCTGTAACAATGATTTAAGATAAAATATTATAGAAAGACAGTTTGATTATCTTTTAGTGCTCAAATTTGAGCAAATAGCTTGTAGATTGTAGCATTTTTACCTCAAATAACCGGTAGGCGATGGTTGTGAGAGGTCTGTGGTTTGTGAAGTCATCAATCCTGAAGATGTCTACACACCACGAGTCTAGCAGACCCATCTCCTGTAATCATGAAAAAACACATAATGGTAACAGAAATATCAATGATGATGATGATAATCATTGGTTTGATGTTATCTCCTGCAATCATAACAAATAAAAAATAGGAACAGAAATGTTAATTATGATGATGATTACAGGTTTGATGTTATAAAACGCCTCGTATGATACAATGTTCCTATACTGTTGTACTGTTTGACTTTTTTTGTGACCCCTACACCTTTGACCTTTGACATCTCATTCATCAGATCATTAACAAAATATCAGTTATACCTTTTCTAGGTCCTCCTCCTCCTTCTTGATACTTCTGCACAAATGGTTTAAACTTGTTTGGCTGATTGACCTTTTGTGTGACCCCTACTTTGACCTTTGACATCTCCTTCACTATGATCATTAAAAAAACTTAGTTATACCTTTTCTAGTTCCTCCTCCTTTTCTTTCTTGACAGGGACGCCATACTTCTGCACCAGGTCGGTGGTGATACTGTTGTGCTGCTTGACCTTTTGCGTGACCCCGACACCTTTGACCTTTGACATCTCATTTGCCTTCAGCAGCTTTTTCGATGTCTGCGTCTTGAGGAGCGGCGACGGCGAGGGGGCAAGCTCCCGGGCGGACAGGGGGACGGGCACATCGCATTCTTGTTGCTTGTCTGCGATGTCGGGAGAAAAATTTCAGAAAAAAAAAATTGGAAACTAACCCATTGCCTATGGGAACTAGTCGGCTATGTACAAAGTCTATGGTGATTTCAGAATGGTGTAGTTAACGGGTTCAAAAGAAATGAAGGGGGCTAGTAACTTCTTGATTATTTTGTTCACCCCGAAGCTACAAACAGCTTTACATAACTTTTGCATTAGTCTTACCTAAATTTCAGCCAATATTAGACAGAATATTAAAAGATTAGAAATAGACCTCCCCCCTAAAAACAGAATTTAGCGTTCACAAAACAAAGAGGGTAAATGAACGGAGGCCCCCCAAAAAATGCAATGAAAAAAAAAAACCACACACAAGAAAATGAAAAGAATATTGTGAGAAAGAATTAAAGAGAGAGGAGAGAGAAAATCCCTAACATAAATAAACAAGGCGTGGGTTTCGTCATTAGCTCGATCTTCCGTCCATTAATCGCACCACCACGTGGCGCCAGAAAGATCCCTTTCCCCCCAACTCTATATCCCCACTGCCAGTAAAATAATCGTGTCAATTTTCCCCGAGGGAAATTTCTGTCTCTTTTGGCATGGATAAATAATAAAATGAAAAAAAACAAAAAAAAAAAACAGAAAAAGATAAAAACATTACTGAATTCAGACAGCTCATATTCTCGAAAACACATTAAATTGATCTGAGCTTATTTTGGGAATAGAAAACACTGATCAAAGAGAGAGTTATAAATGAATCTTTTAGGAAAACATGATACAAAATACAGACATTAGTATCAGCATGTTCACACACAAAAATGTTCATCCCTTAATCATGACTAATGATAGGTCATATAGAGAATCATGATTAACCAAACTATCACTTATGTACGTCTACACACACAAAACCAAGATCCCACAACAGCTGGCTCCATCTGGTACCAAACATTGTATGACTATGCAGTAATTGCTACTGCGCAGTGTGTGGACTTTTTTTTTCTATGTGTGGATTTTATGCCCCGCCCAGCGAATTAGCAGCTGACTAAAAAATCATGATTAAACGAGCAAGCCATTGTTCACATATGAAATGACCGTGATTCTATAGTCAGCTCTTGTAAAAAACGCTGCTCAAACCTGCGTTTCGTTAATCATGATTCCCTTTTTGTAATTCAGCGTTTAGACACACTTTTCCCAAAGAATTTCATTGTATAGCTAATCAGCAGCTGATTCTATAGTCTGCTGCTGACTAGCTATACAATGAAATTTTTGTGTGAACCTGCATGGGTATATCTTTACACAAGCAAATTCAAGAAACCACCTTCTGCATCAATGATGTAATATTAGATCCACAACAATTTATATTCATGATCGCAAGAAGTGTTTATGTTTATTATATTCCCATCTAAGTAATCACTATGAATAATGATCATCTTCAAGGGGAATTTGCCTCATCCATGTTTAAAAGAGACACACATTACTTATTTATCAAAAGACACTTCACATTTCAGATAAACGGAAAGTGATAAAATGTAAAGATAATGATTGCCGTGGGAATGTTTTCAATCCGCATTCTACGGAATGAAACATTACTCACCCGTTTCCTAGACTTTGTGCACAACCCACCCAGTTCCCTTCAAGTTTATCAAATCCACATACACTTTGTACACAAACCACCCAGGTCACGTAGTCAAGGAGATAAATACCTTTCAAAATTTAATTGGATTTTGTTTTTATTTTTTATTATTCATTCATTCAATTTATGATTACTATTTATTGATTTATTATTATCATTATCATTATCATTATAATTATTATTATTTTATTATTATTATCATTATTTTTTTTTTGGGGGGGGGGGGAGGGAATTTCTAGCACTTACCAAGAAATGTATTGTAGAGGAATTCTGAGATTTGGTTCCCTGATTTGCTGGTTTCCGAGAAGGCAGAGAGCTCCCGATTCAACATCCGCTTGAACTGTAGGAGTCAAAGAAAAACAGACACTGAGCATGTTTGTTCGGGATTGATGTACGTAGCATTTAACATGAACAATTGAAACTTCTCTAATGATATAATGGCAGCGTCCATGTTGTACAGCAAGTGACTTTGAATGATGCTCCTCTTTTGTTCAGAGGGAAACCATTCGACACAATTGAATGAAATTATGTTTTAATGGGCGCGCGAAACGTGATATTTTAGACTCCTTGTTGACCATACATTGCGAGACAAACAAATATCACTAGCGATAGTATATTCAAAAGCATACATGTTGTTCAAATATAGATTAATTTTAATATGGATATGATATTTCATGGGATTAAGACTGGTGGAGACGCGTACCTTGCTTGTGGCCATATCGCTGACAGACCGGTGCGTCTGCATCGTCTCCAACTGGTCCAAACACCAGTCCAATTCCTCCAACGTGTCCGTCGCCATCTTGGATGAGTTCTCCTCCGTCGATGACTGCTTGCTCGTCTGAGTGTTGCGTGGCGATTGTCGATTACTGTGGAAACGTTATTAAAAGCGTAAGAAACATTTTTAAATGAAAAATATTGCATATCAACCCGTTGACAAAGATCCTAAGTCAAACATAACTCTAAGCTGGCCGTCACCACCTTCGACAAGTTTTCCTCCATTGACGACTGCTTGCTAGTCTGAGTGTTGCGTGGTAATTGTTGATTACTGTGGAAACGTTAAGTGTGTATTATAAAAGAGTCATTTTGAGATTAAAAATATTGAAAAATTAAGCAGTTCAGGACTGTTCCAGAATAAATCCCAGCCTAGGTCTATGGAGAATACAGTAAACTTAGAGTATAAGGCGCACCCGTGTATAAAGCACACCCCCAACTTTCCAAAAATAAAAAATAAAATACCACCCTGTATTTTCTTTTAGACACCCTGTAGTGCTGTTGGAATACTTACATCGCTGGTCTAAGGCAACTCAAGGGCTCAATGTCAATTGTAGTTTTCATTATATACTTTTTTTCACATACAAAATAGTGGTTAGTATATGTTGCTGAATGCTACATCTAACAGCAAGCTCTTGTCATGCCATAGACCAATGTAATATGCATTGAACATGACTACACGGTGTCCCCCCAAAAATATCTTAAATTTTTTTTTTTTTTTTTTGTACCTGTGTATAACGCGCACCCCCGACTTTCAATTTTTTTTCCGACAGAAAAAAGTGCACCTTATAGACGGAGATTTACGGTACATGATGTAGTAAAAATCATTCAGACCTGAGTGGGTTAGCCGATGGAGAAATTATTGAATAAAATTGTCATTTTTCTTTAAATGAATTGACATTTTGTGACAAACTTGATTGTTTATAATTCTTCATGATTTGGATATAAATAGGGTACTAAATTCCTTGCAAGTTTGCAAGAAAACTAATAATTAAGAATTCTACAACGTAAAGACGGCTGGCTGCCTGCCTGCACCCAATAAAACAGCTACTACAACATATACACGTGTGCATATTTTGCACTTTACACACAAACCATGCAACTATGAATGCATAGGATCAGTTGTGTTGAAGCGCAATGCAAATGTAAGTGTTTGAGAAGGCTTGCATACCTTGTTGCGCTCTGCGGCAGACCCGTAAGGTGAAGATAGTTTTTGCGGACGTTGCGTAAACTGGCAAGGATTTGAGCAAATGGCGTGACGATGATGTCCTCCTGTGTATGTCTGTGAAAAAATCAAAACAAGCGTGGAAGATCTGAATGATTTAATTTTTTTAAAAATTTGTGATGATAATTTCTATACCAATACCATATTTGCCGGTGTATTAACCGCTCCAGTGTATTAACCTCATCCCTACTTTTGGGGGTTTTCTATGGGGGAAAAAGTTGATAGTATAATTTTTTTTATTTTAGATGGTCAAAATGTGCCAAGGATAAGGAAAAAAATCCTTCTTTTGAGAGACTCATGGTATATGAAATATACTTAAATTGACTGATGTCTCTATAGCTCATAAAGGAAATTATGAGCCCCTTCCCCGATCAATCCGTAATTTGTCACCAGACCCTGTTTTTCTCAAGTAGGCATTTTGCATGTACAATTTTTCTATTTCTGTGTATGAACTGCTCCCCCCTTTTTGGAGGTTCTCTCGCCAGAAAAAAGGTGCGGTTAATACACCGGCAAAACGGTACATGTACATACAAGATAAATCTATAATTATGAAGGTTTTACATGCAAGAGATGTCACAATGATTTCCACGTGTGCATGCCTGTGGAAATCAAAATGATATTCATAATAATCATTTTGATTATTGTTATTGTTTTTTTTCTTTCTTATAAGATACTAACCACTAAAAAATATTGAAACAAAACACTTACGATTCACTCGTGATGGAAGAATTTCTCGACATTGACTTCGGCGATAGGTCAAACTCGCTGTCGGAACGGTAGAGGAAGGACTCCCTGCGCTGTGGGAACTGTAGGACCAGGCCTGATGACGGACTAGCCGCCTCAAGGCCTGGACTCCGGCACGGTGATGGGCCATTCTCCACATCAAAGCTGCAGATAAGGAAGACAGGATGAACAAGAAAAGAACAAAGTTATAACACGAGTCATGAATTTGGTTTGTAGTTTAATGACGAACCACCTCAAGACCTGGATTTGTGCACGGTGATGGGCCATTCTCCACATCAAAGCTGAAGATTACAACAGGAGTCATGAACTTGGTTTGAATGTAAATGATGATGATGATGATGATGATGATGATTTAGGACCAGTCCCAGCGAGGAGGACCCTAGTATTTAGGAGAGGAAAAAAACATATCTGAAGAGCATTCCTCGTTAATTGCATGATTTGTTTCTTCATGATTTTTCTACGCATTAATTAATTTGTTCTATTCAATTTCTTTACTATGCCTTTGGTGAAAGTTATTAATGCAAAGCATCGATTCTTTTCAGCAGACCACTCGAATCTCAAGTAGACTAGGGCACACAATTTTCAAGTATGAACGCTGCTGCATACCATATGAACGTGACGCAGATATTACTTACTTTTCTTTGCAAGCATTGCCCTTTGGGCATAGTTCACAGATAGTATTTGCCGACGTGCATACAAATATGACAATATATTGCACACATTGCTTTATCATAATAGTGTGAAGTGTTTTTATATAGATAACGCTGTTAAAATATGGTGGTACATGTTTATATATGTAGCTACTGTTAATCAATTTTTTATCAGTAACATTGTTATTACTGTTTACATCATCGCAACCATCTTGTTAATCAGAACTCAAGTGTATGTCTTTGTAAACAAGTTGTGTTAAAATATTACAAAGATGTCCTTCTTCTAATAAATCATGTGACCTCTCATACAGCACTTGTCGATAATTCAGGTTTTGAAATATGGGCATTTTTAGTTCACACAATGTGTGCAAAGGACCTATGATTGCAAAACTGAAACACTCATCTTTACCAATTACTGACTAATTTGTAGGAACAAAGCATCAAATGCAAGCTGATGATGAAGCCTTTATGGTGCAAAAACAACATTTTTTATTATTACAGACAAGTGCCAGTTTTCAATTCTATAGAATAAGAGTGGTGAAGTGTGGTGTCAAAATTGATGTCATATACATTTTTTTAGAATTTTTCAATTTGGACTTCATTTTCAGAAAAAAACAGAACAAAGAATGTTCAAATACCAAAACTCAGAGGTATAGGTTTCGAATTGACTGAGATATGTCCATCCAAATGATTTTGGGGGTCAATGGGCAATCAGTGTTAAAGTGCGCTGGTTCCTAAATTTATGAACCAGTGCACTATATCACTTATTGCCGATTGAACTAAAATTCATTCATATGGGCATATCTCAGCCAATATGTAACCTATTCCTTTGATTTGTTGGTATTTTGACATTCTTTGTTATGCTCTTTCTGAAAATAAAGTCCAAATTTGAAAATGATAAAAAACGTTTTTATGACGTCATGGCTTCTGTACTCTAATAGTCCCACGTTATGCCACTTTAGAGGAGCCAGGATACACACACCACTTGACCCGATTGTGCTTTTTGTAAACAAACCTTTGAAAATGTTTATACAATCATAACGAGCAACCATCGCTTTCATTTCATGATAATAACCATCTTGAAACCTCAAGTATCTTCACGGATTTGCTTTCACTAGATAAATTAATTCCTTACATGCGGGCATTTGAAATCTATCGGCCACCAGCCCAGTTTAATGAGCAACCATCGCGCAACCATCGCTTTCATTTCATGATAATAACCATCTTGAAACCTCAAGTATCTTCACGGATTTGCTTTCACTAGATAAATTAATTCCTTACATGCGGGCATTTGAAATCTATCGGCCACCAGCCCAGTTGAATGGAATATAGTTACTTGTTGACATGTGCAAAACATGATGAGTGGTTTATACAATCATGTATATTGCTCTTATCTGATATGTCCACTGGGTGTTGTGTGAAAATATCACATTAAATGGGCGTAATATGGCTGAGAAATGAGCAAAAATTTAAAGTGAAATTCACTAACTCATTGCACTCAATTTGTACATGGTGTTTGCAGTCCATAGGATTATTCATCATCTGCACTTTAATTGAACACTTCAATCATATTGTAAAGGAATATCTGAAAAACAGAAACCTCTGTCCCATGCATTAATTAATACAAATACAACAATGTATGAGTGACCCCCTAGAATTACAATTGGATTTTGAAGATTTGGACAATGTAAAACTAAGTCCCTTTAGAAGTCTGTATTTGTCTTTGTCGCATTAGTTATGAAACAAGTGCAAAGAAACACATAACGGACATAAAACAAAGCAGCAATCACCCATGTTTTTTCAATTTCACATTAACCTTTCCTAAAAACTCTCGGAAAAGTCAAGAGGAAAATTTCAATAGCCTGGGGGTAGTTTTTGCTTGTCTGTCCGACTTTTTCCAGCTCAATTCACATAATAATGGAGGTTGATTGTCCTCCTGGGGGAATTCTGCTAAAAAGAATTGAGAAATTCCATCAGGCACTGTGATAATGACAATCAATTCACATGTATATGCATGTGGCTCATGTTTTCCCTTAAGAAATCTCTCTACAGTATCTCAAATTTTTATACTGCAACTGCCAAAATGGAAACACATTTTCCCCCGGCTGTAGTCAATTTAATGTTGGCCAAACCAACATTCGTGTTGGGATGGGTCTGTATCAAACCTTTTCACGAGCTTCATGGTCCTTTCAGTCGACAATCATACCGGGACATTTACGGTTTCATACAGCTGACAAGCTGCTCATACTGGTATCGGCTTAATGCAAACTAAAAGTTTGATATACTTCAAGAAATATATGCGCAGATCAAATTACAAGTACCGTATGTGCTGTCACCTTGAAAATGTGATGCACGAAATCAAAGAAAGGGCATGCAGCTTTGGAAATCTTTTTTGTTAATACAGTCCCATCCATTAAGATCCATGTGCAGATGCTAGTCAAGTGTTGCATAATGTGCACCTGTGACTAAACACAAATGTCAGTTTGGCCATAGACATAATCTGGTTTGGCAGACGATATAATTTTCAGACGATACATCACAAAGAAATTAAGCGCTCGACAGAAAAGGATAACAAAAACAAAACAGAGAGAGAGAAAGAGAAAGGGGAATTCCAATTATGGTCAATTTTCACACTTCTTTAGGAGCGCTGTTTTAAAATCATGCGTATGTTCCAAAACCGGTCGCCGAGGTTTACTTTCTGCCCTGGACTAAAAAGTAATGTCCCAAGTACTCAAGTAGCCACTTATGCTTTGAAAGACAACCTGTTATCCTGGGGCTTATGTTCTCTTCAGAGTCTGGATGTGATACACCAAGATTTCATTACATCTTGCCTTAGTAAAAGTAAGTAAAAGTAAGTAAGTAAAAAGACCTGCCTTACATTGATCAGACCATCCAGGCAATGTAATGCTGCGCCTCCCAATTTGGCCTCTATATACTCTATATACTTCACGTGCCAAGCTAACATTGCACATTGATTTTGAGCTTTTTCTTCCCTTGCATGCTCTGCAAGAGGAGGTTCCCGGTGTTGAATTCTACCCCTAACTGAAGTCATGACTGGAATAGCCTCTCATGCACTTAGAGAAGATCTGTTCCCTCGATCGGGGCTCAATTTGGGCATTCTCTTCTTTTGATGTTCTATATATCTGGTTTCTATGAGGGGTATGCATGCAGTCTTCTCATGTCCTGTGCTCATCAAAAATATTTCATGTTGCAATAATTTTCATTTTTATCATTTTGTGATGGTCTGAGATATTTGCACAATGGGTGATTTCAAATATGGTGTTTAGGGCTGGTGTTAGTGTTTATCAAACTGGCATTTGTGTGTAATAAACACTAACATCAGCCTTAAACACCATACTTGAAATCACCCAGTGGTTTTTTTAATATTTATTACTACAAGGCTACATAATACAGTATATGGTATGCAATGTCCAAGTTTAAAACAACCTCAAGGTCTTTATCTGTTGAGGACGAACATATTTTGGTATAACACCCATTCTCCATAGACTCAAACCCAAAATATTTTGGGACCAGTCCTCAACGGGTTAAAAAAGGAAGCCTTCTTCTTGCTCCCATCCTGAGCTTTATATTTTCTGTATTATCATTTATTTCCTACAGAATTTACCCCTTGAACGTGCTCTAAATTTTGCTCATACCTTGCATGCTCTAAAAGCAGGTTCAACTGTATGTCGCAATCTACTTCAGATCTTTAGGGGCAGCCCTCCTCCATTTTCTTCCTTTCCATTTTCCCATGCATCAAATTAAGATTCAGCAATGCTCTTTTTTTTTTAGCAACTATAAAGGACTTGATATTTTTTTCAAATTTGCCTATCATCTCTCTGTCTTTTCAAGTGGCTTACCCATATTTTCACATCTCCTATTTTGTGTATGTACATGCTCTAAGCTGGCTCAACTTATTGTAAAAGCTGGCTCAACTTTTTGTTGACATCCCCATCAGTTCAGATGTTTAGGGCACTCTCACATGTTTGAATTTCACCCTCTGTAAGCTAAGAAACTGCCAATTGTATTCTCTAATGATAGCTCATTATGTCATCATCTACTTCAGATCCCAAATCCTAAAAATCCAATTTGAATTCTATTGGTTCCCACATACCTTGTGGTATTCCAATTGATTCCAATAAAATCATGGGACAGGTTTCAGTTTGACAAATTTCCCTTTCATTACAAAGATATGTACGACTGAAGTGGAGTAGTACACCCCATCTATTTTGCTCATTTGCATGCTTGACAGCAGGCTGTGCCATGTCGACGTCCACTTAAGGTCCTTAGGGGTCGCCCTTCTTCATTTTCACTTCTTTCATCCATCAAATTTAACATTCAGCAATGTCTTTTGAAGCAACCATAGGACTCGTTTTTTTCACGATTCCTTCCCTCTCCTTGCCTACTAATGTGCTCTTTACAGGGGCTGGCGAGTGTTTCACAGAGATGCTAAGTTGATCTTAGCACTGAGATGGTCTTAAATATTATGAAAAGCCATTAGTGTCTTCAAACAGTTTTGAAAAAGTTATGTTGAAATACATAAAATGTTGATTCAAATCATATGTATTTTCTAATTATCAAAGATGTTTCATGAACTTTATTTGAAGATGAATTATTTAGAGAATATATATTTGTATCAACATTTTTTGCAGTTCAACATAACTTTTACTAAACTGTTTCAAGACAGTAATGGCTTTCCATAATATTTAAGACCATCTTAGTGCGCTAAGATCAACTTCGTCTTTGTGAAACACCCCCTGAACTTTGTGTTTCTTTGCATGCACTTGCACCTCAAATCCTGAGGGCTACCCCTGCCCCTTTGCTCTCATCTCATGTGCTATGTTCATGTTTCACATTATTCACAGACTTACTGCAGATCTTTGGAGGCACCCCTTTTTGTATTTCTAATATATACTTGTTTCTGCATGCTCTAAATTCAAGCTTACTATGTCAACATCTACTACCGCTCATTTGGGCCACCCTCCCTCTTACCAGTCTTGTCACGTGGTTATATTCTCATTACACATCTTTTTCAGACCTACAACACGTTTCTTTGTCCATTATTCTACAACAGGAGATTCGCTTGCACTTGAATCTACTATACAGATCTTTAGAGGCACCCCCTTTTCTTATGTCTTATGAGCTCTGTTCAGGTTGAGCACCTTTGAGTGTACAACCAGAACCTGCTTTTTATTTTGCTTATTTGCATGCTCCTTTGCAGCCTCACTACTTCTTCATTTACTCCAGCCTCACTTGTCATCTCATGTGCTATGTTCAAGTTTCACATTATTCAGAGACTTACTGCAGATCTTTAGAGGCACCCATTTTACTTACTTCTAATACGCTGTGTTCAAATGTCACACCTTACTCATTTTTTTGAACACTCTAAAAGCAGGCTTCCTAAGTCAACATCTACTGTCGCTCATTTGGGGCACTCTCCAACTTACCCGTCGTTTCATGAGCTATATGATCAGACTGCAAATCCTTTGGACCTCCCTGAAGAATAGATTTCTATGTCCCATTATTATAGGCACACTGCATGTACCTACTATTCAGATCTTTAGGGGCACACCTTTTTTCTGATTTCTTATGTGCTTTGTTCAGATTGGGGGGGGGGGGGGTGGGCATCTGCGAAGTATGTACGCAAATTTGTGTCCTTCACGTATAGGAAGTTACATGTTATGAATAGCGCCCCTTATGACTGCGGTCCTTATAACTAGTGGGCCATATGACTAGTGACGCTACCCAGGAAAATATGCAGACCTCAATCTAGCCCCAAATCAACTAAACACAGGCCACCAGATGGTGGCCTGTACTTCACCCGGAAGAAGAAGAAGAAGAAGAAGAAGAAGAAACGCCCTTTTTTCTTTCACCGAATACAATAATACCGTCACAATACGCGATCAAGAACACGTACGCATTGGCATAGCAAACTAAACTAGAGCTGATTTGTTGCCAAGGAAACAGTGAAATTGATATGATAAACCGTAGATAGGAAGGAAATGGAAATGAGGACAAATCCAGCTTTACTAATATAAAGCCTCGGGTAAGATTTTATTTTTTCGTTGTATAAGAAGAAGAAATTGATATTCATTGCTGGATGAAATCAAATCAGAACACTGCTTTTAGTTGGAAGAAATATTACACTTTTTTTAAAAACATTTTTCTATTCAAATTTCCCTTCCTTTCAAGGATTTACAGGCACTTGTTTGCATTTAAAGGGATAGTTGAGTTCTGGTGAAGAGAGAGCAGTTTGGGTCAAAAAAATTGTTAGCAACTGAAACCTGCACCATTACATTACAAATTAATAGTTATAAATCTATCATACTTGAAAGGAATTCAAAATTAAAAATGACTAAGTAATATGCATTTTATCATTCAAACAGAGCCATTTAAACTTTACTGGTTTAAACCATTTTAAATACAATATTGTGCATGTGAAGGTTCATAAAAATAGTGATTAGATAGAGAGATAATCAACAACTATTGCAAAATTTCTTTGAAAATTTTTTAAAAGAGGAAGCATGTTTTAAAATTTTAAACGGATGGTTCAAATTTAGCTAATATTTGTGGGGCCCCACACATATTACAAAAGGTAACGTTTATGGATATTTCAGCCGTTTCTGAACCGATTTTGATCAAATTAAGTTTATTCTGTCACTAATTTATCCATGCTCTTTCAAATTTTACACTCAGTTTTTTGTTATCTCACAAAAAATATATTGTGTGTAGTGCCCTCTCTACCAAAACTCAGCTATCCCTTTAACCACGATACAGCTTGTTCTAAGTTGTATTATTATATTCAAATCTCTCATTCCCAAAATGGTATGGTGCAAAAATGTCATATCAGATCATACTTATTTGATTTAAATATTATGTAGATCTGTATATTGATTATGTACATACTTAACCCATTCATAACAGATGGCTGGGCATTTTAGGACCAATGCAGAATTTTTTTTTACACTAGAGAATAAATGAGACAGAATTCGAACTTGGGTCACATATTTAAGTAATTTGTACTGTGATAAATGCAAAACAAATAGCCTCTTTGGCCCTTGTTTATATATGACCACTATGCATGCAAAACAATGTTTGATTTAATACAGATCATAAAGTATATACAAGTACACGTACATACCAAAATTAATATGATATGCCTATAAATTTCTGACAGTTCATATTCTTGTACTAAACTTATCTAGGTATATAAAATTTATAGATTGAAAACAAAATAAAATGATACCCTACATCGGCCTTCGTTTAGGTTATATAGTTATGACCAGCAGAATTCAATATTATTTGATACAATGACAGCTGCAAAAATAATAAACAAAAAAGGGATCATAAAGCATATACATGTGTATATGTAGCACCTTAAATACGAATATAGCACCACATATGTCATTAAATTTAAATATTAATATTAAAACATCTGTCGATATATATAATTATGTTCTTGTATTAAGTTATCACCAGTGTTGTTTTGATGAAGGTATGATATATTTTATATACTGGTACGAGCCTTGCCATTTATCGACACAGAGCATAATCAGAATTCTGACTTCGTATTTGAATCAGCATACAAACAATGTCATAAAGTGAGCCTGTGTGGGGGTTGAACCAATGACCTTGTGATTAACAGCCAGGCATCATGACCACAAGACCACCTAGACCAGTTAATGGGCTTTAATATTCAATTTCTCAATCGACCATCAGGTATCTAGAGCACAATAGAAGGCTTTGGTAATGCATGCAAATTAGATGCGTATGGTGTCAGATTCCCCTTTGCCAAGGTTAACAAAAGTAACTAGGTCCGGCAAGCTCCGGCAAACTTAGCTTGCCGAACATGGTTACCTTTGTTAAGCTTGTCAACGGGGAGTCTGACGTCATACGCATACGCATATTATTTGCATACATTACAGAAGCAGTATATTGTATAGCATTTTACATCTGATTGTGCTTAAAGGGGTATTCCGGGCCTGATAAAACCATTCGTTATTTGAATAAGCAGAATAAGAGGCATAATTAATAAAAAGTTTGATCAAAATCGGACAAGAAACACGGGAGTTATACCTATTTGAACATCATGTAGTAATGAACGATCGATTCAAAATTGCCGCTATATGCAACATCATTCACGAGCAACTCGCCATGGCTTTAGTACATGAAAATACACTTATTTC
>JAUELG010257715.1:0-15582 GCA_031471515.1 Dendraster excentricus | reverse complement strand
CCAGCGGGAAAATCCAGCAAACCACCGGGGGAAATGAACATTTTGGACTTTGCCCCCCTGATAACAGGCACCTAGGTATTACGCCAGTGCAAAGAGGCTGCATCATTTTATATAACATAATGAAAATAAATCACTAATTTGCCTGTTAACAACATTTTCTTATCAAGCATCTCGAAAAATGTATTACGATTTGAAGAAATTAACAAATACCATAAAACTTATTTTCAAAGCATTACCAATATATATACAAAGCTGTAAACAAATAATAATTTCAAAAGCCTTTAACCTCGAACCCAGACCTCGATCTGTATATGGCTGCGCGGCCGGTACAATATAGTTTCAAGAATAGTCATGTACTTCAAACCGAACACCAATGCTTATACATGTATTTACATAGTATAGACATGTAAGCAAAATTAAAACAAAATTAATTACTCCTTTAAAATAGCTATTTCCATCGTCGTCGGCAGCAAAGTATTTATGTGGACAACTCTCGATAGGCCTACTTGTTCACATATAGTATTCCATTCATGTTCTTCAACGTAGGTATGTAATATTGTTTTGAAATGTATTTGAAGACAAAGAATGAGAAAATGCTTACAACTGAACCTCCAATATGTACATGAATGAGCTAGTCGAGCATATAGTGTATCGTATACAACAAAACAAGAATAACTACGACACTTTTGTTTAGTACGAGTATGGTACGAGACTTATAACCCTCAAATATTGATACATTTGTTGACTAGTGCAAACACTGGTAAGAGTTGATGTGTTTTGGGGTTTTTTATGAGCTGATTTACACTGAGTGATGCGTGCTAATTCGTTGGCAAATTAATATAATTATGACCGAGTAGTAAGAAAAATGCAAAGTGATATTCGCTAATTACGTTGCATACACCATGGACACTACTAGTGTCCATACATACACAGAGGCAGTGGCGTAACAGCAGGGGTGGGCAGACTGCCCCCTGATTGACTGATTAATTGATTCAGCGGGAAAATGCAGCGGGACAATCCACCAAACCACCACCGGGGGAAATGAACATTTTGGACTTTGCCCCCCTGAAAACAGGCACCTAGGTGTTACGCCAGTGCAGAGAGGCTGCATCATTTTTTTTTTATCACATAATGAAAATAAATCACTAATTTGCCTATTAACAAAATTTCTTATCAAGCATCTCGAAAAATGTATTACGATTTAAAGAAATTAACAAATACCTTAAAACTTATTTTCAAAGCATTACCAATATATATACAAAGCTGTAAACAAATCAATTTTTAGAGACCACAATATACCACGCATATAATACATACATGTATATCATTGAAATTATTTATAGTCATATTGATATCGATCGCTCTACATATATGAATTGTGAATGTACACATTTCAACATATTTATTGACTATATCCGTCGAGCAGCTCATTGATAAACATCATATCTCACCGATTAGGATTAAACTGCACATTAATGTTTTGCGAAATATATTTATAATGTACAGATTAACTTGTACACAAAATAAACTGTTCAGAAAGAAAATAGTCCTCAAATCTAATTATCATATCTACAACATAACATAGCATAACATCATTAAGATACATGAATTATAATGAATATATACGGCATTGTTTGGACATCTTTCCATTATCAATACATGATGCAATGTATAATCCGGTTCGCGTCAAAAACTTTTAAATTTGGACTATCCATGTAGATTGATTTCGAATGAAAAACATAAGGATGTTCTTGTTACAACAGCCTAAATTGATTAAGTGCTTGATCCTTGGACCTCAACAACCTAAAGCTATTGAATGTAAATTTAATGTCATGTCTTTATTATGCGATTAGGGTTTACAGAAAGTAAAATACGATCATTTTACTGATGTATTCCAGCATTCTATATACAGATACAAAAGATTATAACAAACTGTTCAAGTTGGATTCTGTAATACACAATCACTCATACATGTACATCAAACAAATTGGGAGGGCGCGGGCGACAGGATGAGGGGAACCTCCCGAACCGAACCTCTCGAACCGTTTTAATACAATCCGGTAGGGGAAACAACTGTCCATACGCACTCATTTCATCAATTATTTGAATTATGTTATTTATTCATTAATTTACTGATTGTCAAAACAACGTCAACATGAACATAAGACGTAATACAAGACACAAATAATCAAGATCATTGTATCCTTTTCATTAACATACTACTATAGAAGAGAAAACATATTGAGTATTTTACGAACCGTGTGATTGTTATGAAGAAGAACAAAACATCATTGACTTACCTAAGCATGCATGCTATATAGAACAGTAACGCACACTATACATATGCCACAAAGTATCTGATATTATTGGTTGGTCAAACTGTCACATGGATACAAATGGTTTACATTGTAATGAAACAATTTGATAATGGGGTAAATAATTCACATGTCTTAGCTTAAATCTGAACTCAGAAGTATGATAGCAATATGAATTCGGGTTATCATGTTTTATATAACATGAGCAAATGAGTATGATAAAAATAGTAATATATGCAAACATGACTACAGTATACATCTAAAATCTGCACATTGTGCAGATTTGTATTGTCAATATGATAAGTTATGTACACAATTATGTTTTCAAAACATGTCGCTCGATTAAAAAGAGATATATTTCCAATATTTCATCAAAGATAAACCAAATTGTATACAGGCTTAGAAAAAATCTGAAGTCGAAATTATGGTTGACATAGAGATTCAATATTCGAAAGAATTGGTGATGTTTAACGAGAGCGTAGTATAACATTTATAACATATTATACTTATATTTGTAACAGCTTTCGAAATATGATGTTTCATTGTACATAATTATGTTTTCACAACATTTCGCTCAGTTTGAAAGTGAGTTTTGAAACGATTGTGAACATATCACACCAAGAACATGCGTAATAATTAAACGAATCTATATTCGTTACTTATGTACATTATATACAAATTAGTACAGGTCTTACAAAACAATTACACATGTTGCTTGGAAGATGTGTATGATTAGCATAAATTATCCATGTAGTAGCATATAATTTGATTTGGCTACACCAAAATAATATTGGCACCAAATAAAACGTACCTAGTTATATGACAACATGAATATATACAATGAATAATAATTTGAACAAGATTACGTAGTTCACAGAATACAAACGTTTCTTGAAGAATGGAACACCACAACTTCATTGATCAAACAATAACTATGGTCCAACCCGAGAACTCACTTTAAAATACAATGATTATCAGATTGTCACCACATTTACACGTTTATTGCGATTATGACGTTTATATATGAATGTGTTACTGTGGTATTTGTTACTAATTGGTTGCTAAATAGAAAGATGTTGTCTTGTCACTCGGTAATGCTATAAATAAGCCGCACACCAGCTATTACACCGATGGATACTTTGGCTGAATGCAAACGAATATGTCCCTCAGCCTGTCCATTAACAATGTTATTGATTTCCTGCTAAGTGTAGACGAGCTGGGATAATCATCCTGTCTGATATTCAGTTATACATAATGAAATACGAGGGGTGACTGACAAGTTTTGAGCCTATCATAGAAAGGATTAAGATATAAATACCAAATTTGGTCCATTGAATATTTCACATATCTTAACCCTACTCACATAATTTATTGGCCAGAGCAATGTATTTACTTATTTTATAGGTTCCTGAACTTTGTGTATCAGATGTTTTTTAAACATTGAAATACTTGAAGATTGAGCTGTCCTCAAGTATCACAAATATGTCCCAATTTCTTTGGACGATTGTGACTGTGGATGAGACTTTGGTTCATTACTCTCAACCCGAGACCAATAAGCAGTCAAAACAATGGAAGCATCCCATGTCCCCAACCTCTCAAACTAAGGGCAAGGTCACACCTTCTAATGGCAAGGCCATGCCAATTCATGTCTAATTCTGGTGTCCTGACACACAAAGTTCAAGAACCTGTAAAATAGGGATAAAGATTGCAACGACCAGGAAATTTGGTAGGTTGTCTTAAAACATGTGAGAGCTTTCATGGACCAAATTTGGTCTTCATATCCTAATTATTTCTATGTTAGGCTCAAAACTTTTCAGTCACCCCTCGTATGTCTTTGTGTTATAGATTAATATAATCAATTTCCAAATGTAGTAGAGCTGGCACAATAATAAAATACAGTAATACATAATGTACTCTCGACAAAGGAGAGTAAAACTGTTTGAATTGGGAACAATACAGGCAATTTTGACCGATTGCCATGAAATACGTAACAATATTAACAAAAACGTTAAATATCATTCAGTTCTGAATAATATACTATATTTGACGTGTTTTTGTAATGTTTACTTTAAATAATGCAATGTAATGCATGCTTGGGAATGAAATGTGACTTGACATGAAGTAAAATCTGAGTTTTCCTGTCTGAAGAAATAGTATTTTTTCAATCACTGTCATCAAATTAGGAAAAAAACATGATTGAAAATTATTTGGGGGGCTGGCGCCCCCCAAGCCCCCTCACCAGTACGCCAGTGCCTGTTATAATATGTTTCTCATAATGTGACCGATCATTTCAAATGACGTTAATAATGACGATATGACCGTTCGACAGTTCAACATTCTCATGCAGTTATGTGACTTGTTACGTGACGTGACAAAAATATTACATCACCAATTCACATATATATTTAATTCTTAATGATTTATATACTGTAGCAGTTGTGCTTACTATGTTTATTCTTCTCAGTGACATGTACTCATTATATACAAATGCTGCGACTAACATGAATGCGTCATGTACCAACAAAAAATGTCGGCATAATTGTTTTGCAATAACGTATTATAACAATGAAATTCATAAAACCGACTTGTGTTATATATACATAGCAAAACAAATCAGAGAAAGGGCTCGATTGACACATCATATTATACAAATAATGTATGTGAATAATCAAATGACATAGAAACTACCTTTCTGAGCTTATATATTTTAAGCAACACTTTTGTTATTGTAGCAATTTGCTTTAAAATGAAACAGGCATGTTTGGAAGAAAACACGAGTCATGATATGCACAGCAATATGTCTACTTAATATTCTCATCTGTACATTACGGTTTTAATATATTTGCAAAAAAATAAACATCTTACAATCCATATCGTGGCTCGATTGACACATCATATTATAAAAGTAATATACATGTATGTGAATAATCAAATGACATAGACGCTAACTTTATGAGCTTATATTTTCAAGCAACACTTTCGGAATTGTAACAATTTGCTTTAAAATGAAAGAGGCATGTTTGAAAAAAATCAACATGCATCATTATCTCCACAACAATATGTCTACTTAATATTCATATCTGTACATTACGGTGTTATTGTTATATTTGCAAAAAAGTAAACATCTTACAATCCTTATCGTGGCTCGATTGACACATCATATTATACAAGTAACGTAGGTGAATAATCAAATGACATAGAAAATACCTTTCTGAGCTTATATTTTGAAGCAACACTTTTGTAATTGTAACAATTTGCTTTAAAATGAAATAGGCATGTTTGGAAAAAAAACATGAGTCATGATATCCACAACTATATGACTACTTAATATTTATTTCTGTACATTACGGTGTTATTAGTACATTTGCAAAAAAAAATAAACATCTAACAATCCTTATCGTAAACAACTGTACATGAGAATAAAACTCATAATATTTCAACTTCATAATTGGCCGGTTAACGAAATAAAACACAATTCCTAGCTCCATTTCTCATTAATGTATGTTCGTAAGAATCAAACTAGACAGGTAACTTGTTAACTAAATAAAATAAAAACTCCTAGCTCCAATCCTCATTAATCTCCGTCAATAAAAATCACGCTGGACAGTTCAAACTTTCTTACATCATTGACATATTTTGGCAAAGTCGCTTAATTAATCACCAACTCGCTGCACACACAATTCGATCAGCTTTATAAAACACTTAAAATTTCAAAAAGATTAAGGTATCTTAACTTAAACGCGCCTCGAGGGGTGGCAAAATTTTACCAACTTCTTCCAGTCCCCATCATTAATGTCCGGCCCTTTCCCAAGACTACCAGCAAAGATCACCGTATTCACCAGCTTTAATGTCGTAGGCTGCCGCAACTTGAATGATTCCATTCGGGCTTCGATGACACCAGGGCTTGATTCGCCAAAGTCGTGGGCTATCACCGCTAGTTTCTCTTGTCCTGTAAATAATTAAAATTGTGATTATAATCTTTGGTAACACATAAGTAAGGATGAAAAGATAATCAAAACACATTACTAATAAAATAACGTGTTATTAAGTTCAAAAGAGCAACATACCAATACCTCTGTTTCGGTGTCCATACAATCTTTCACCATTTAAAAGTGCGAGTATAGTACTATACGTAAAAATAAAAATCATTTATTATACATGTAGATAGTACCATAAATTGAGATGGTCTTCCCTATACTCAATGAAATGACAATCATGCAATGCAGGGGCCGCGGAACCGGGGGACAGGGGCTACAGCCCCCTCCCCACCCCCCCCCCCCCCCCACCCCTCCACACACACACACACACACACACACAGACACACTTTTGTAGCTAAAAACAAAGAAATACATAAGCATATAAAAGGTCAAATGTGGTCAGCTCTCCCAATTTCAAAATCATTCCGCGGTCCCTGCAATGATTTATCATTTCATTTTTTGTTGTTGTTGAAATGCCCTATGTAGTACCCTACTCACCAAATGTCTTGTTACAGTACTTCAGGAAGTTGTCGTATATAGCATTTGGTACATCCGTAATGCTGAACCCCCTGTTGTTAATTGAGTGACACAACACCATGGCGTCGTATGCCTTATCCGGAAACCTGAATTCGTCAAGGTCACTATAGGGTAGTTTCTGGAAGACTACATCAGCTTTGATGCTCTGCAGCTGGGGATCCGAGTCTAACTTTGTGATCAGAGCCGCCACATTGTTCTTGTCGGCCGATGTGCAGATGGCGACGGAAAAACGTCTTGACGCTTGGCGAGAACTAGGCATGTACACATGCCTTTGCGATAGATTTGATGATGCTCCCAGCATCTCATCTAGATAATTGAAGACAAAAGGAGGAAATTAAGCTCAGTATATAGGGAACGATCGTCCCACAATAGACGAATTATGTAGATGGTTAGTATTTTAGTATTCCCTTCATAAGAATACATTACCAATTACAAAACACATGGATCATTTTTAAAAGGATCTTAACCATCAGACGTAGAGTACATTGAATTGAACGTACTATAAACTCAGTAGCTTGAACGTCATCCTTTCATAATGCCCTTTGTATATTAAACACGGTGATAAGAAATAATTATATCAACATTATAAAGTTTAGCTGAAACAATTCACCTTTCTTTTCAGATGCAGAAGCTATTTGCGACACATGTTGACGTCCAGGCTCTGTGGATGGACCTCGCTCATTTGAAAGTGACTCTGCGATCCCCTCTTTAGTTTCCAATGATGCCCCACGAAGGAAGCTGTCGATTTCGCTAAAATCCACTGTCTCGGTTTTCCCACTCTGAAGTTTTCCGCATACTATTACATCTGTCCCAGCTTGTGATGATTCGAGTTTACTCTTTTGGCTTTGTTTTTCCAAATTGTGAGCAATTATGACCACCTTCTTTCCTGGAATAGAAGAAGTTTTTAAAAATGAACTAAGTTTAATTGAAAAATAAACCAAGACACCGTCCGTACACATGTCTGTTTGGAAATAAATATATATCAGTAATCATGCAACAATAAGAAAATACCATTTTCATTCCAAATATCATCATTATGCAATTTCCTATATCTGGCTTGCTCGACCAATCATGTTGATGATTCTATGGGTCAATGGGCAACAATATCTTACCAGATTTCATCTGTTTGTCAAGGAAGTGGTTGTACTGTGACTTCAGAATCCCTCTCTTCTTGACAAAATGACATAACAGCAGAACATCAGCCTTCTCAGAACACTCGAAGGCATCTAGGACTTTCTGCTTCTCCGGAAGCTGGTGATAGTGGGCGATGAGTTCTTTTTGGTTTTCTAGGTGCGTTAGAAGTCTGGCCACGTCGTCTCTTTTGGACATAGTACATACACAGATTTTTCGCCGTCGTTCTTCTTCCTTTTCTTGAGAGGGTGGGGGTTTTGGCAGGGCTTGCACCATAGGGTGCGTCGCGGTCGGTTCTAGGCCTTTGGTTTTAGACCCTTTGTTTCCTTCTGGTTTACCGAAATGTCTTTGCTGTGTCTCTTCTTTGGATGACTTATTCTCTAGCAGCGGCTTTTGTCTCTCATTGGGATCTGCAAGATGTTAACAATTATTTTCTATTAACGCTTATAGCCTCAAACACAGCTTAGCTGAATAAACGATGATTGGTAAAATTGTGTGTTTCAAGACATGCAAGTACGCTCCTTTGTGCTTGCCTATAATTTTTCAATTATACGTGCATTTCACGTTCTCAGACAAACATAATATAGAATATTAACTAATTTGTTTTATGTTCAAATACAGTAAGTAAATTATTGAAGGTCTAAGAAATTACAATTGTTAGTATGAGAAATGAGTTCATTAAAATACAAACCAGCAGCTTTAGACAGAGTTGTATCACCACTCCTACTCTCGCCCTGAAACGGAACGCAGAAGGTGTACACCTTGTTGTCCACATTCATCTCTTCCTGACAACGAGTGGCACGGTTAACGAACTTGAGCAGCTCCTCCTCATCTGCCTTCAGCATATTAGGCTTCTTCTCTGATAGCTGACCACACGTGAACACAAGGCCTGCCTTTTGGAAAGCCGTAGGCTGCCGGTGTTTGAAAGACACCATCCGCACTTCGTTCACAGACTCGCTTATTTTCTCGAAATCATGTGCGATCAGTCCAACCTTTTCTTTGCCTGAAAAGGAAAAAAAAGGGTAATCAAGTATACAAAACAAGTGATATAAATGGTAGATTACAGCGTTGAAAATGCATAAAAGCAGCAGAAGACAAAATGAAGTGTATATGCCTTTAAATAAAGTCATGCTATATTTTGCAAGCCTTCCGCATGTTATTACAAATGCCATAGAGATACTGAGAATAAAAAGTTCAAATAAACCAACATATGTCAAAATACGTTACAGATAGTCCATCATTTCTAGTTTAGGCTATAATCCACATCCGCTAAGAAGCCGACATTCGGAATCATTATCTTATA
This sequence comes from Dendraster excentricus, assembly GCA_031471515.1. Taxonomy (NCBI): domain Eukaryota; kingdom Metazoa; phylum Echinodermata; class Echinoidea; order Clypeasteroida; family Dendrasteridae; genus Dendraster; species Dendraster excentricus. The sequence goes on along the minus strand of JAUELG010257715.1, from coordinate 6,319 downwards.
TGTTTTTTTTTACCTAGGACTCTATTGCAGTGTGGCAAGTACTCGTTATAGAGGGCGTCCAAGACATCTGTGATTGCGAACCGCCTGTTGTTGATGGAGTGGCACAGGATCATGACATCCATTGGATTCTCCTCAGAGAAATGGTGGTCCTCGATCTTATTGTAGGGAAGCTGATGGAACCTGACCTCCTTGACCAAAGGGTTCTTCTGGTCTTTGAGGAAAGCGATTAGACCTTGAACATTGGCCTCCTGTGCCGAGCTGCACACCGATATTGAGATTTTCCTTTGATCACCTACCATAAAAAAGAAAACAATATTATGTATGGAAAGTGGAGGCAAAAACCAAAGGGGAACATAGAAAATATTATTTAACAATTGTTATCTTATCTACTATGACCCCAACGGTCATTATTATTGTGTTTCTTAACCACTGTAAAATCGAAATGAATGTGTCACTGCTTTTATGATAAAGAATCACGTTCATATATGCATGGTCAGCAATTATTTGCAAAATCTCATCTAGAAACTCGTGTAGATTATAATATTTCAACAATCAAAGTTTCTAGAGGCATTTGTTGATATAAGTCTTTATACTTACCAAATCTTATTCGCACGTCGTTCAAATTGTTTTTATGACATCCATTCTTGGAATAGCGAAACTTCTTTGTCTTATCATCGATCTGCAGTGGAATCGTCAGTGGAATCGGTAGTGGAATCTTCCCATCACGACAGTCCCGAGCGAGACAGTTGGTCCGTAGCTCGTACCCAGTAACCTTAGCCTTACTGAACTCATCCAGTGTTGCCTTGACATGCGTCTCGACCTGTAGAACATGGCAAGATTGTAAGATGTTCGTGAATTTAAGCACTGAACTATACGCAGATCACGAGTGAAATTGATTAATGCTCATTGATGTTAATACATTTTCTTCAGTATTAGCTTTGATTTTTTGGTTGGATGGTGGGTGAGTTTGATGGAGGGAGGCTGGCTGTTTGACTGGCTAGCTGGCAGTGGTCGCATGGTTGGTTGGTTGGCTGGGGTTGGCTGGCTGGTTTGCTGGTTCGTCGGTCGGTCGGTGGATGAGTTTGTGGGCTGGCTGGAAGGCTGGTTGGCTGGCTGGCTGGCTGGCTGGCTGGCTGGTGGGTTAGCTAGTTGGTTGGCCGACTGGCCGACTGGTTGGCGGGTTGGCTGGCTGTTTGGCTGGTAGGCTGGTTCACGCTTGGCTTCTTTTCACCACTACACATAGTATTGGCACGTATCTCAGATACGTTAAGAGTGCTAAAGTAGTATTTGATCAAGTTGATGGCGAAGTACATTCTCAGTTTATGATGTAATGAATACATCACATATCTGTTGACTATTTGATGAAAATCTTTGTCATAATCTTTATATTATTTTTGTCAATCATTTCTGTTCTACATGCTAAAATCCACCCCTAAAAAAATCATCCTCCATCAACTCTCTAGCATCACAATGCCATTTAACCATCGATCAGCTAGATAAAAATGAACAAAATATATGTTCTAATTTCCACTGAGTAACTTATTGCATAGCATTTGACGTTTTCATTGAAACTCTTCCTATCATGGTAAGTGGGCAATGTATAAAGGTGGTCAGTTGACAAACTAATGTTTTTTGTTCATCTACCTAACTTATGGTTGAACGGTATTATGTCACAGAAGTCTGTAGCTCAGGTTGGTTTTTTTAGGGGTGAGGCTTACTTAGCAGGTAGAAAAAGGGTAATTGAATATAAAAATGTATAAGACAATAAAATGCATCAAATAATCAACAGATACATGATGTACTCATTATTATAGATCAAACAAAGTCAACACACATTGTGTTATATATTAGTCACCATTAAATATATTATGTAGCACAGACCGAATAGGTTTGTTTTATGTGTAGCAACACAAAATAGAGCAGTTCGTTTCAAATATCATAACAAAACGTGTGTGTCAGGTTTTGAAATGTAATTAATCTTAATACAGCCTACTTTTGTTACAAGCATGACGAACAAACTAGTACAATACCTGTTCTACTAGTGCCCCGTTGGCCGGTATGAGTTTTCCATCTTCGTCGGGATTATTTGTTCGGAAAGTGTCAACCTGTGTATTAGGAACAAATGAAGAATGTAATCACAAATACTCCTTGTTTTCATTAGCTTATAACTTAGTGATCTCTGTTTATTTATTGAATATACCACTGTGTGTATGCCTCATTTATGTTCGATTCAAAATGGATTTTAAGAGTAATACATTTTTTTTTCTTTTTAAATGAACATATCTTTTATCCACTGAAAAGGATTGACCTCATAATTTGCGAAGAGAATATATCAATTCTAAAATAGCTTCTATAAACCAACATGGTACGATAACACAATACCATACTATACCATACAAAACACCAACAATCACTTAAAGGGATCCAGTAACTTTGTTGGTATGTGCAAAAAGTGATGAATGGTTGATGCAATGTATAGTGCTGTTATGATTATCTCATATGTGCACAGGGCATTGTGTTAAAAATTCAAGTGAAATGGACATTGCATGGCCAAGTAATGAGCGAAAATGCAAAGAGACATTGGGTGATATTCACTAACTCACTGCATTCACTTTGTACAGGGATGAAAAACTTTGGCAGAGTTTTTCTTATCTGAATACTTTGATCGTACATATCTTTGTAACGAATGGGAAATTTGAAAAACCGAAACCTGTCCCATGATTTTATTGTTAATACGAACACAACAATGTATGAGGGAACCGCTAGAATTAAAATTTTATTTTGAGGATTTGGACAATATTACTAAGTCCCTTTAAATCATTCAATTATCATAGTTTATACATTGTCAATGATCGTGATTTAATGTACCGACCCGTAAGCCCCGCCGGCTAATGTCAAGAACGACTCGGTGGTTGTTCAACAGGGTCCAAATGACCTGGTGGAACATGATATCTGTCTTTACAGAGGGTCCAATGTTGAGACTGGAGAGTTTTTCGAACAAACGGCTCTCCTGATTTCCTGTAACAAAACCAACAAATTACATTGATATTGTTTAATTTATATTACTTGATGTGATTATACATTGTGCCAGGCATTGCATCTAATTTAAATAAATTTGTGTTAACATGCATTTATGGTTTTGGAAAAAAGCTTTATTGTATTCATGGTATTAAGGGAAATGTAAGTATTTTGATAAAGATAATTCATCCGTAATTCATATTCAATTAGCATGGAACAATGTAACTTCCAATTAATTAACATGGTAATCAATCCTAGCCGGTATTCATAGATAGGCTGTCCTTGTATGTGGAGAGAAATATTTACCCGCAAGTACGTGTTTCTGTTCGGCAAAGATGGACACCATTGATATGGGATCAACGGGAGTTTGTACATGAGATTTGGCCTTCAGCAAAGACGGAATCAGGTAGTGTTCGTTCCAAGAAACGATCACTCCAAACTGCGTCATGATGGCAATTAGATCCCGTTCGCGATCTGTTTGGACTTTTCTCGCAATGGTTTCGAGCACATGACGCTGAATGATTCCAGGATTCGGCGTGAGATTGCTGGCACCTGCCACGCGTTTGGTCTAGAAAATGATTTACAAGAAATTGGAAAAATTTAACCGAAAACCTAATTCATACATTCTAATAATCGGCAAACTGAATAAAACACAACACTGAAGTGTGTGAAACTGGGATATAAACAATTAATTACGTAATTGATATGATATCGTAATTACACATCGTTATTTACACGAGAATTATATGTTTATTTCACGTTGATTACATCTTGCATAATGTTTATGAATAATTCCCACACTGCCGATTGTCACTCTCCAGTGTCAAGTCTTGCTGTGTTTATTAATGAGATAATCGAACAGTTGCCATGCTTGATATGTGACAATGGTTATTTGCATATTTCTAAAAAAAAATAAAAATAATATGTCTCCAATCTAACTGTCGAGTCCAGAGTTGTGTTTATATACAACATTACATATATACTTACATGAATCTGTGTTTAAAACTTTTGAAAGACAAGTATGCTAATTGAAAGTACAACGTCGGCAAGCGAATAGCAATTTGAAAGTGGTTGCTTAAGTATGACGGATTAAAAAAAAAATAAAGATAAATCAATGTATTGCCTTTTATAATTTACCTCTGCATTTGCCTGATTGATGATATACTTGGTAGCATTATGTAGCCACGGTCGATTCATGATGATTATGTTGTTGTCAGGTTTATGCTGATAGATCAGACCAGCGTCGTGATAGAAGGAAAGCATTTGCTGCCGATCCTGAGATTTAGTCGCTGATGGAAGCCGGTATACCTGCAATATTATACAAGAATGGACACAATAACATACGCAGTCTAAACAAACTTGTGGCAGTTGTACTAATCGTTTGATTCTGAAGGTGACCTACATGTAGATGCCCAGGGATGATGTCGCCATGGCGCTTTGATTTGCAGTATATTTTTCTGCAGTCGTTTTTAGTTTTTTGTAAGGTATATATCACGTGGTTGTAATCAATACAAAATTTGACTCAGTACACAGTAAATATACTCAAGTATTTAAAGGGTGACTAATTTAAAAACGCATTTTGACTTTAGTTGATCTATACTAATGAATGCATGAATTATGTGGACTTTCTGATGTTCATTTTTGTCATAATTTGTATATTATTTGTGCTTTAATTTTTGTTCTACCTGCTAAGATCCACCCCTAAAAAGCCCCTCCTCTTTTGACTTCTCTGACATCACAATACCCAGTAACCATCGATCAATACACATAAACAATATGTTCTCACCCATTGAGTACTTTATTGCATAAGATGTTTTAATTGAAACCCGCCTTTTAATATTGAGTGAGCAGTGTATAAGACATCCAATGCTATTGTAAACAGGTGATCAGTAGACACCAATGACTGTTCTACATCTAGATGACTGATGGTTGAATGGTATTATTATGTCACACAAGACAAAAGCTTCTGGTAGGTTTTTATTTTTAGAGGTGAAGCTTATGAGGCATAAAAAGTAATAGAAAAACAAATAATATAGCAAATATGACAAAAATGTACATCAAGTAATCAAGTGATATGTAATGTATTCATTATTATATATCAACAACAGTGAACATGCGTTGTTAATTTTGTCACCCTTTAAATATCGCACACATCACGCTCCTTCTCATGCTTCAGATGTTATACTTACTTCCGCCATGGTTTTGATGGGCTTTGCTGGCTCAAACGTTTCTCGCTCAAACTCTCTCCACCTTAGTGGGATTTCTGATGGTTCAATCTTGGAGACCCACTCCATGATCTTCTCCTGCAATGTCTACAAATCAATTCATGAACAAACAAAAAAAGTAATTTGATTTAGACAAAAAGGTGGATAATCATCACCAAGACCTCACAAGTAACAAAAATGTCATTGTTTTGAAATATACAATATTGGCAATTGGGAACATAACTTTCATATCTGTGCCTACTATTTGCCTTCTGGATAAATTTATCAACCAGAATAAGAAGAAATTTTATTAAAAACGGAAATATTCAATATCAATAGATGTATTAATAGTTTTATTTCGTAATCGTTATAATTGTTTGTCCCGTAAACTGTCTAAACAGGTGGAAGATTTAACCATTTAAGAACATCTTCTTACCACATCTTCTCTTGCGAATGCGTTGTCAACGGCGATGAAACGAGAAGGGTCATCTGCGAGATATCGGTACGGCGTGTCTTTGAGACTGCTCTTGATTTGTTCGAAGGTAGCTTTTGGCTAATGTGAAAGGGGTTTTTGAACGATTGTATTTATTAGTTTAGTTATTGAAATGATTAATACACGTATATTTTCCCTACTATAATGCAACGTCAATATAACAAGGCCATTGGGAACATGAATATTACATGATTATATCATGTACCTCATTTAAGTAGGCTACGAACAGCAGAGCATAACGGGCATGGACAAGCAACAATATTATATACAATTATATTTGTTATATCAGAGCATTGTGTTGCATATGAGCAATAATACCATACACGTTCGAAAGTTAGATATTTCACTTGATACTTGACATATTAACATAATGAGGTATCTCAAAACAAATACCATATTTGGACGTGGTGTGGCAAGATCGGTATAGAGCGCGCGCTTTCTGATCTAGAGATCCCGGGTTCGAACCCTGCCCGCGGCGTTTGTCCTTCAGAATGGACAATTAATCCACATTGCTGCTCTCTACCCATGTGTATAAATGGGGACCCGGTAGGAGTGGGGCGTGTATGCAATTGTACTTGTATACCGTCAAGTGCGCCATATGGCT
>JAUELG010255530.1:0-13327 GCA_031471515.1 Dendraster excentricus | reverse complement strand
ATTGTGTGGTTTTAAGATATTTATCAGTCTGAAATCCTGTTGATATCTTCCTTTGAGACAGAATGAGACAGTACAAACAACCAATCATATATTGCAGGATAAACATTATTAACATGCAATATGAATATTGTTTGTTTAAAGCAACCTTCATATTTATAATTATAATTACTTGGGAATTAGACTTTTGATCTGGATTTCCACCAATATCAATCCACAATTAATTTCCATTGTTTATACTAGCATAATTACATACTACATAATACTACTTAATCATATTCATTTGCAGTTGCTAGTTATGTATGATTATTTAGAGTTCAACTGAGCTCTGAATTGAATTTTTATTGCCAATGCCGCTCTACCTAAATCCCAATACGTCATCAGAATTAGTTATCCAATATTAATATTATTACGTTGGCATGCTCACAAAGTGTAGAATGAGCCTGGTTTGTCCATGCTCTGGGCATGATGTCAATTGTGTAGGATCTTTTCATTAACCTGTGTGAGGGGTGGGAATGAAGGAGGGGAGGGGGAAAGAAGGGATAGGGAGAGGAGGGGGAAATACGAGATAGGGAGGGGAGTTTGTATCATGGACATAGTAATAGAATAACTGAAGTGAAAAGCAAGAATCCATCTACAACAGGGCTTGAAAACAAAGTCATGATGCCTCATGTGTATGCAAAATACAAAAACAAGCTTAACTTTTTAAAAAGGGACCAAGGGCCGGAATTCATTTTGTTGTTAATGACACTGACATTCCTGATAAGGTTGTGATCAACCTGATGACATTGACTAGGATAGAGAAGGAAGGGGTGGATACAAACTGAAGGAAAACAAAGCCATGACTTCTCAATCAGCATCATATTTTGTTATCATGGATACTGCAGTATGTTATGAATATTAAGGGTGGGGTGTGGTAAGAGGTATGGTATGTAGGAGGGGAAGGTGGGCGTGGATGGGGTGGGGTGGGGGAGGATGGAGATGAGGGTGGTATGGGGAGGATGGTAGGTGTTGGGATGAAGTTATATTGGGGGATGGGGTTGGGATGGATAAATTGAGGTGAGGATGGGAGGAGTGTCTGCTTCAAAATGGTTTTTATCATCTCATTCATAGCTTTAGCTGGGACACTGTTCTTAATCATCATAATGATGAAAGATTAGTTTTTGCAATGCCCCTTTGGTTGGAAAGATGCCATTTACCTCACATATGGAGAGATTAATGTTGGTAAATATCAATAGGCCACTGGCAGTGATCTCACGACCCTGAACTTGAGGCAGGGAAAGTGCAGCAACAATGGCAATATAAGCTGCATCATACATCACACATTCTGGCTGTCATGCAGGGTTTACACACTCACTACTATGATGGTTGCTAAGTTTTACATTTCAGTTATGAGCAGTGATTTCAATAACAATAATCACAAGATAATTGAATACATTTTCATAAGATAGTTAATAACATAATAATACTTGAAATCATGATTTAACTAAATTGCACCAGCCCTTGTTTCTATGGTATGTTTTGATCAACTGTTACATCTAACAATATACTGACATATTTCGATGGGATATTGTATGATTAAATATTGCATATATTTGGACTATTGATACTGTTAAGTTCATCCCATCAGAGATTTGGTAGCAGTTAACCCATTGAGGACTGGTCCCGAAATATTTCGGGCTTGAATCTATGGAGAATGCATGTTATACCAAATTCAATTCGTCCTCAACGGGTTAAACTTGTATTCTCCTCAGCACACTGCCTGAGTATTTCGGGAACTGGTTCTGAATATAAAACATGGCCAGTAACTACTAATAATATGCTTTATCCATTTGGATTATAGGCCTCCATCTGTTTCACACACATATTCAATCCTTTTAGTGAACCAATCCATTAAATGCATGAAAATAGAATTATACTAAAGTGATTATCAAGTCTAGTGGAAGATTACTAACTGGTGTATGAACATTTTATTCTATTAAGGAATGGGGTATCCATCTTTCCATGCCTCCTTTTTTATCAACGAAACATAAATGAAAATGAAATAACATTCTATAAAATGTTTGCCAATAACTATGTAGCCGGATAACAGTGACAAACTTCATCAGGAAATGATGATGAATCTCCTCTTCCCACTTTGGACAGTAATGAAAACATTGAGAATGACAAAGCACTTTCTAGTTTTAGACCTTTTTACTAACTTATTTAAATATATGCGCATAGGTGACAACCTTGATGCAAGCTTTTCAATCAACCTTTCCCTGAAATATGTCATACTCTGAATACAACTTGAATGTATGTGATTGGTGCTATGTTGGACAAACCTCTGTCAAGCAATAGGGATGCTATCTATGGGCAAATTTTATCGATCAAATCTGAATATCTGCTATTTCACAATATGCATTAAATTTGCAAATTGTATTATGGCTTGATCCTAGCTGTGGTAACATAATGACTGGGCTACATCTGATATGTCTACACTCACTTTGTCTGAGATAAAAATTGATATTGGAGGCTTTCAATTAGGATGAGGGATAAAGTTTAAGATTAACGGTTAGGATAAGGTTTGGAGTTTAATATCAGAGTTTGGGAATTTGAAGTTTGATGAATTATGTGGCAGACCAAATGGGTGCGGACCTATCCCCATAAACCACACGCCTACCAGCCTCCCGGCACTACACTGAAGTAGGGGGATCGATTCTGTATTTGCAGCCATCCTCAATATGATAGGCCATGCTTGTAATCATCCATGAAAGTGCTAAAGTGCGGATTCACTTCAACAAAATATTGCTTGTCCACTTCATCAGTGCGTGCGGCACCAAGATATGAAAAAGCTTTTGAGTGTTTCCATAAGTGTGGCGCACATGGCAATGGGAGGATGGGGGTGGATGTAGTAACCCTGATTTGTGCTCTAGGCATCATTGATGCATTAACAATAACAGACAGCCTTCTGCTGTACATGTGCACATGAAACGTGAAGATGCAAACTGCAGTATCTCCACCTTCATCAAAATGACATTTCCCTATTAAAGCTGCCACAATATAATAAACATAATCAGAAATCTTGCGCTTCTGTTCATTATTACAAAAAAATTACCTTCATTAATTAGAAAGGTGCTATTTTTTATCATTATAGAATTGATTGCCTCTTGTCAAAACTGGTGATAACTTTGCTTTGCAATAAAACTTTTTTAAATATTCTATTATGTATGGAGGTATCTTACCCATGTCATTACTTCATAAATGTCTTAGGCTTTAATGGGACTTTAATATGATCCAGATTTAATCCATGGATCACAGAACACAGCTGCTGCTGTAATATATACTACAAGTACATTGATGAGTTGCTCATCATTTGAACATTGGTGAAATATGGGAGGATCATCTTCACTTAAATGTGTCCTTTTTGTGGACAAAATGTATAGAAAGAATTCAATCAAATGTGAGCACAACAGTGAAACATGAGAAGGTTATCTTCAATTTATACTGTGGAAGGATAATGCCCGAGATCACATTAGTGGAATACAAGATGGCATTATTTCTTGAGCAGGATAAAAATGTGCATTTATTTTCTCTTCTTTTTATCTGCACTCGGTTGTTCAACATAAGCACATTAGTGAAATATGAGAGAGTAAGTTTTTTCTTTAGAGGGAGAAAATGCATGAGAGGTTTAATAAATGTGTTCACATTTATGAAATATGAAGAGGCAATGAGGAAGGATAATGGCTGTTTCCTTGAAAATCTGCTTCTAAATACTACTTTTGCTCTTTAAGAATATCCATTCACATTGCAATCCCTTGCCATGGTGCACTTTCTCCCAGGGAAGAGTGGAATATGACTTGGGAGGAAGAGTGCATCTTAAAGTGAGATGAAAAACTTCCCTAATCACCCCCGACAACAGTTTTTACATCACAGACAAAAGTGAGGAGGATTTTCTTGAGAGACAATGTGTCAGCCATTTTAGACTGGCTACATATTTGAAGCACTTGCTTTATCATTCCATTTTTACAACATCACAGGCTTTCTGCTTTCTATTGATATTCATTTAACCCACTGCTTATGAGAGCCTGGTGAGCCCTGTATTAAGTCTATGGGGTTTGCAAATATAGTATGGAACAGATTAACTATTTTCTAGCAAAATAAAAACATCCTCTATGCCATAGCTATGATAATGTTATGATAATCAACAAATTATAACTTGTTTATATTTATCATTTGTTAATCAAAACATAACAGTTTATGCTGCGATAATGCTTTATAATTATGATTTTCAATGATGTAACATTATCTCCCTTCGCCATCAGGTTCAAAGCTGGGCAATTATCTTGCACGCCATCTCAATCAAAAATGGGGGGGTGGGGGAAATTAGATGAAAGCATGGATTTGATGGAAGTCAATTTTCTCATACCAACTTGGGATTTCAAACAGGACGTGAAAGAATTTTTAACGAGAGCAAAAAATTGGTTTGTGCTCATTGGTCCTTTGTTCCACTGTAGAATTTCAGACTCACGTAGTGTGTACATAACTGCCATACTGGGAATTACATGTCAATCCACCGCCATGTTTTCTGTGTTCTACCAACAAAACACAAATCATTCCTCAAACAAAACTCAAATTTGACATTCATTAAAAAGTTTTCTCCATGGGGGAGCACGCCAGTCAAAACTTTTTACTTGCTTCATAGGGGACCAACTGCTACTTACACATTACGTTCACTTTTTTCTCAACATTTGTTTGCCACAGATTTAGCGCATGAATTATTCTGGTTTCTAGTAGTGAAAGAGCTTATTTCCACTTTGGGATGTCTTACTTCATTATGGAAATGGTTTTCTTGACAAATTTGTATTACGTTCCTAATGGATTGGTAACGTGAGTGAATGTGGACATTAGTTTTGTTCTAAAAGAATATGTTCAAAGTTTCTGGGTTATTACTGTAATATTTGGTTTCAGATTGAAAGATAATGCCTAATAAATGCAACCCTCAACTGAAGCAAAAGGTTGAGAGAAGTGCACTGACTTTTTCCTGTCTTTAATGATACAAAACTAATTATACAACATCAATTATTTTAGGGCACTGACTTCATGGGGGAAAAAACTTAAAAACTTAAAGGGGAACACAACAAAGATGATAAAAAATAACTGCTGAATTTCTTATGCCTCACCTAAATCAATGTATTATGATTATCCTTGATTTTAATCACTTTTTCTTCATATTGCACGTTTCAAAAGAACTCAATAATGAAACAAAAATCGCATAATGCTCTCTATCAATGTACATTGCCTGAATTTTGCATAAGAATGTAAAAACCTGGAAAGTTTCCACTGATGTTCGCTCAAAGCCAAACCAATTCCCTGATTTGTTTATGCGAACTGACAAGAGGATTAAGCCTGAGGTTTCCTATTCTTGCGATCATGCGCTAATCTCATCACCGCAAACATACATACAAGCCAAAGCCTTTTAGCTTTATCTCACTCATCACCAACAGCATCATCTTCTGCCTCGCTTTGACAGCCCTACCCCTCCCACTTGAGCTTTATCTGTGAAGTAACCATACATGCACTTTGGTTTGATTAGCACTGATATGATATTTTGTAAGAGGTTTTATTCATTCTTCTTTGTTCCTATTGTTTCTTCTTGAATATAACAGCAGTACAAACTATACACAGTATGTGATGGCTGTGTACACTTACAATAACTTAATATAATGTGCACATTTATTCATAAAAAGGAACAATGAAAGAAAACTATTCAATTATTACTTTGTGTTCAAACCACCAAAATGCAAAGCGCTGGACATAAATCACACTGAAAATTTAAATTTTTTGTAACAAAGTAAGAAGTGAAATTTTCCTTCATATTCACATACAGCAAATGAATCCAGAGGCATAGTTAGGATTGCTCCAGGAAGAGACGGGGGCATTAAAAACTGTGGGGGGGGGGGGCTAGCTGGCACAGAAAATTGGCAATACCTATGCCCCTGCATGTCTCCTAATTTCCAAACAAGTTTACGTGTAGAATGAGGGGTGTACGCCTGACCAAAGCACATGGGAATACATGACAATGTTGATTTCCTGTGCACGAGTGAGCAGAGTGCCTGGGTCCTATGACAAATATCTGATTCATCTAGTTTACGCAAATTTTCTTCTCCTTTTCACCCTTTCTGCACGTTTCTTGGTTATTTTTTTGGCACGCTGCCGACAGTGCTCTTAATCATGTATAAAGAAGTTGTATAGCAAGGTGCTTAACTTATTCACTCATCTGTTCAACAGTTCATGATCTATTCACTAAAACAAAATGGCTCCTCATGATATTACCCCAAAACTAATTTCAGACTTTACTCCTTCAACCCTCTCCATTCTTCCCTTGAACTATTCAGTATGTTCCAGGTTGAATAGAAGTCTACATCCATCATTGTATTCAAACAGATGCATAAAAGGACACTAGATTTAAAGAAAAGAATTCATGAATGTTCAGGCAGTCCTGGGGAAATGGTTGGTGAAGGTGCCGGGCGCGCAACTCACTAACATCAAAGAAAGCAACATGCAGTGAGCAAATACAAAATCTAGTGAGCTAGCTGTGTGTGGCCTGAAAGGAAAATGAATTAAGGGAAATGGCTGTAACACATAGGCTGTTATCGGAAGCAGGGGAGCCCGGAGCACACTGAATTATTAGTGACCGCCCAATGAAGCCCATACCTCCTTAGAAAATGGGCAAGAATTTGTGACACATTCATCTTGATCAAAATTTAATTCAATAAAGTGAGTCAAGTTCCGCACTTGATTCTCTCGTCCGCTCTCCTCACTGGTATTTCATTTTGGGTAAATAATTAATTCCTTGAAGGCCAGAGAGATCCATAGACCCTGTGTGTTACTTAGGGTGCTAATTTTACAACACTTTTTACAGCAATCAACATACTAATATCTAGTTTTGCAAAAATACTCTCATTGAGTTATATGGAGACTGCAAAACATCTTCACTGGCCTACGCCATTCAGGACCAGCCCTTACATATTCAGGCTAGGTATCTATGGAGAATGCACATCATAACCAAATCCAATCATTTTCACTACAAAAATTCATTTAGCCTAGGGCTGGCCACAAGCTGCTTTGACCAGGTTCTATGAAGAATGCAAGTCATTCAATTATTGAATAGTTTGAACAGCATAGGGGTTATGGACTGGCCTGACAAATCAGGAGCGGGGTATCGTTGGAGATTATAGAGTTATACCAATTTATCCTATCATGTCATAGGTTAATTGGTGAGGGCTGCTGGTTGAGCTAGGGGCTACCAAGGAACTGATACCAATACTGATAGAGGGCATGCGTTTACCCCTCCTGTCATGTGCTTCTCATCTACATAATGAAAGACAGCTCATCATTTGTCTCATCCCATATCTCTGACAGTCTACATTTCAATATTTTATGAAACTGATGCTCGAAAATATGCTGGTTTCATTAATTCATTGGCACTGCATTCTTTTGCACTGTCTTGGTAAATATTCTGTACCTCTGCAGGATAAAAAAACACATACAAGACTTGTTTTGCAGATGATTAATGTTAAGTAAATCAACAACCAATATGTTTATAATGGGAGATGACTACTAGTTAAGGTAGGGGTATGCAAAGGAGGGCAGGCAGTGAGCAAAGGAGGGCATGAGTTTACCCCTCATGTGCTTCCAATCTAGGTAATAGGACACAGCTCCTATTATCAAGCTATCTGTCTATCCTCATATTGTTCAAATATAGTATTGTTCACTGCCTTGGGCTGAAAACTATGCAGGCTGTCTTCAAGAATTTGGAGTGAAGTTTTTCTCCTCTCATTTGTCATGACACAACTGTATCTCTTTGAGTTGGTCTTTACTCATGTAGGTTTTATTTCAAACTTTTATATCAAAATATTAGCTCCAGAATGAAAATGTTCTGGTAGCTACATGTACATGAATTGCTTGTATTCATCATGAATAATTCATTTTGCATTTACAGCAAACAGGATATAAATGTTCCTAAGCCTGACTAAATAATAAGATTGAGAGGGTGTAATTCCTACATCCCCTGTCTCACAGCTCTCAAGGCATCCTTGGAAGATAATGACCGACTCTATCCTAAATCAATGGCAGATTGAGATCAGGAAACCAAGTATAAGAAGACAAAGTTCTAGTTTTTGCTTCCTCCAAGCAAGCACCAAAGTATCCAGATTTGGCTTAAAAACATGGCTGATAGAGTTCAGAGATAGCCGGTTCATGGTCATCCCCTGAACATATTTAAAGGAGAAAATAGTAGCATATATGGAAACTTACATGACACACTTTCATAGTAGGCCATATCTCTTAGGTTTGTGCCTCTTGGTATGTAACCCATTTCTCCATCCATTACTAATGCAATGCTAATTGACAAACTGATCTATGCTATTTGAAGGGGAACTCCTTCAAGTCGATAGGAATATATGTATTTCCTCACAGTTTCCTAGCCCAAATATCTCTCCTAACATATACGAAGGGCCATATCATACCCCCATCATGCCCCCTAAAACATCTATAATTTCACAAACAGTGCCCTCGAGAAATTATTTTCCATTTTCCCCATTTCATGCAAATCATTCAAGGAATAAATGCGGACAATACTAGTATATATTTCTTATCAAGTTATCTTGAAGAAATTATAATCTTTTCAGCATATACGGAGGCTCTACCCAATAGAGCCCCCAGAATGCCCTCAAAGACCCGAAAGGAAGCGTGAAGCATTGTGGGATTCTTGCCTCTGGGTCTAGTCAGTCACAGGAGGATGTTTCTCATCTACTATCCATCCTGTAGGACCTACTACTGGAACCAACACAGCTGACATAGAAAGCATTGGATGGGACTACACTCTCCAAATAACTCATCAAGGCCCTGCCTGAAGATGTGCATATTACAGGGATCCATATTCATGTGCATACAAATTCTTCAGCATCAATATTTCCTAAATTTGCATAAGGAAGGAGACAAACTAATGTCCTCATTTGAACAGTGAAGTGGGTAAATCTCTTCCCAGCAGATTCAAAATCAATCCAACTTAAGTTGCAGAAATATTAACTTTTTATATTGGAATTCCCTAATCAAAAGAAGGGAATGTTGAATTTACCATTATGTTAACAAAACATGAAATAATGTACTACCCTTTTTTAAGGCTGTGTGTGATTGTATGATGTGCATGGTATTAAGAGAGACAGACCCAACAATGAAGAGCGCATGTGACCTTGAAGTCACAAAATTGCGAGTAAAAAGCTGTCAGAAACAATTGTCTCCAAATTTCCCAGTGCATCTCTGATATCCAAATTATCTGAGACAGAATGCATGGGGGAAGGGGGCTCAAGTCTCACTCAGTTGAGAGGGGTAGTATCTTGCAGATTGGTCTAAACCCATCTGGGTCTATTTCACTTCATCTACTGCAAAATCAGAATTCAGAATCTTTGGATTAAAATTGGAGGGGGAAGTTTTAAGTTGGGGTCAAGTTAGGAGTTGGAAAATGAGTTTGCGGCTTCACCCTAGTTGACCAAGCAATGATTAACAAAGGGAGTAGGAAGGGGCACTCAGTATATAGGCTATGGGGAGGGGGTTCATATGGGACCAAAAGGATAAACTTTCTTGGCTTTGTGATTGCTGTGGATGATGATGTTTGTGTTCAGTGGGTAAAGGTCTATTTAAAGGAAACGTCACTTCTACCGAAAATAAACCTGTCACTTCTTTCCACGTTTCCCATCATGTCCTATCATGACTGACAGAATAAAGTCTCCCAGTGTCATCTAGGGGAAGTGGGGAAAGAAAAGGTTGCCACAGAATGGCAAGGTTTTGTTGTGGGAAGTTGATGTGTTGAGATTATCTAAATGTTTCATCCCACTAAGCCAGAGGTAATACCAACTTCCTCTACGTAGACTTGGTTTTAGCTGATAGCCAGGTGTCCCACCCCCTCCCCCACCCCTACACCCCATTATCCTTCTTCAAAATAGATTGTACATCATACATTCTAAATAACTGATTCAATCACAAAGACCAGTTTTATGTTTGCTTATCACCATGTACTGTTGGTGAGAGCCTTCTCTAAAGAATTAATGCACATTAAAAACATACTAAAGCATTAGTTCAGTTAAACATGAATTTTTTTATGTAGAAGTATGATATATATGAAATATCAAAGAGGGATAAATTGAGTTTCTCCAAGGCTTCCAAATTTAAATCAGGATAATCTATTTAGTAGAACAAATTGCCTCATCTCTAAAGTACAAGTATCATTGTCCTTCCCTTTTTCAACTGACTGTTATCATGTATTGGATGACATGAGTTGGCATTGTAGCAGACTGAGTGGGTATGTGCCAAACTCAGGTTACTCATGGCATCAACCCTGGCTTCTAGAAAACAATAAACCACATTGTCTCTGGAGATAAGTGAAGACCTAAAATGCCATATATCATTACATGGCTGTGGATAATCAGCCCACAACAGTTCCAGATGTTATGGAGATGTTACGGGGGAGGAGGAAAGTGCACGCTCTTTAGCACGAATGGCTCCCTAGACCGTGACACACAGGCAAGCATTATTGAACAGTTTAACCATCTAGGTGCTAGGGGAACATTAATGGACCTATGCATTATGTAGGATTGAAACTTGAAATGGTTAACAAGACTTTAGTTCAAAAGAAGAACACCTTGCAAGCAGATGAACATACCTGCCTAACCCTTGTAAGCACCACTAGCACATAATACCTGTAGTGTCAGATAAATCAAAGTGGTTTATCACTCTGGAAGGGTTAAGAATGAACTAGATCCCAGGAAGAGGGCATGAATCCCAGGAAGAGGGCACGAAGAGAGTTGTGACACATTTGTGAGGCAAAACAGAACATTTTGGGACCGCGCCAGTTCAAGGGCACACCCTGTACGTTTCAGGTGCGCTCTGGGACCCAAGACATGTGCTCTGGGACCCACGACATGTCATGCAACAACAATAAAGATCACTCCAGGAAAGTCAACCACAGAAACAACCCTAAAGAGCGCGGCGGGAATTGAGAAGATTACGCCACAAATTGAAAAGATCACACTACGACCTGAACGTATAGTGGATTACAGAACAGATGGCGACCTTGAGGCATGGTGAAGAAAACAATAGCAGTCAGTCATTGTGATGAACATTAAAAACAAAAGATGCTTGTGGTGTGTGACATTGGATCATGATGAAGTCACCCTCCCTCCATGGTCACTGCGGTCCCTTAACCCCAGGGCAAGGCATCATGGGAGATAGTCATGCTATGTGTTTCTTGTTGTAGCATCACGCACCCAGGAATGGGGGAGATGGCAGCACACGTGCCAGGAATGCGTCAACTCAAGTTTCAGTTCCAGGTTCTGGGTGTATGAATGTGCACACCTAACAAACGTAAATGTTGCGCAACACATTCTCCACCCCCTGTTTGAGAGACGGGCAGAGCGCCAGCTATGTGTCAACACCAATCAGGTCCTACATCAGTCAGGTGGCACACATGTGTAGGTGCACACCTACAATGCATGGATGTAGCTACATGTATGTATGAGTTACAAGTAAGTACAAGTCCTATCCATCTACATCAAATGTTATTTAATTAATGTTGCCTACATCATATTTTCATATGCTTGGCACCTCCCTTTCAGTGCTTTGTAAAGTGCCATCTACATGCCGATGCTTGTCATCCTTTAAGAGGGAATAATATGTCATCAAGGTACTTACCACTGACTCTCCCTTGCTCTCACATATGGTAGTGGTTAGATCATTGGGCTTCCACTCTGCAACCTGAGTAGGGACAAAGCAAAAAGGAACAAGAAAAATGTTAAGGATGCCATAACAGAAGCTGTCTAACTTGTCTGTTTGTATAATATTTATACTCTGTGTGTGTCCCTGTGTCTGTCTAATGTATGTGAAAAATCATGTATATAAGAAGCATCTACATGTATGTCTCTGACCCATATGAAACGTGAAAAAGGGTCAAACCAATATTTCCTCTTGAAAGATAGAATACACACTTTTAAACATAACTTTAAGAAAACGTGACTATAGTTCCGTTTCAGGTTATTAATAAGAGACATAATGTGGTTTTAATAACAAACACCCATATCTTTATGCTGCCCTTCCCCTTTATACCTGTATCAACACTGGTCAACATTTGTTTGACTGCAAACAATGTTATTGTCATTTCCGTGGCTTTTCTTCAACATATGATCCACTATTCACCACCTCAGAGGGTTTGCTCAAAAGTCAAGCAGATTTCTCTGAAGTTAAGTGCCATCCTGTTTGTTCAAAGGATTATAACATGTATGATTGACAGCACATTTCTATCGAGTGGAGCAGCGTCAGGAACAAGAAAAAGGATCCAGCCTCGTGAATTCATGACCTTGAATATTAGGATCATGATCACTATATTGCAAGAAATAAAAGAACAACCTCCCTAATTTGGGCTAGGAATCATAATTATTATTGGATCTACAGAAATATGAATTTAATACATTTTAAAAAATATTTTGCCAGGATCCACTATGCAGCTAACTTGAATCCATTGCCGACATTCATAAAACTGTTCAAATCAAGCAGTAGTATATTAAATACTAACAGTGTTTTGAAGGGCTTATACTAAAAAAAAATTGTGAACATATCAAACATGTCAAAATCATTCCAATTTTCACTGTGAATGTGCCATGCAGAGAAATGTTACTCCTTAAAAAGGGGGTTAATTTAGGTCCATACTAAGGGTCTACATTGCATATATATAAAGGAACTTTCTTGAACATATCAAGATGCCCATAATATTCCAAAATTTACTTGTAAATGGATCACATGTGCCAAAAAAATGCTTCTACTGGGTAACTGGGTCAAACTGGGCTGGGGGTATCAGGGGTTTATAGCAGTGAGAAGCGGGTTATTGGGGGTAAGTCAATATTTGCAGGGAAGTGGTCTGAACCAGAGCACAACTAAAACCAGATAAGTCCTCAACAAAATTTGGGGTGCGTCCTATCAAACGCAACAGGTATTTTTCCCTTCCACGAACATTAGTTTTAAGTGCCTCTCTGATATATAAACCGGGATAGATCTCCTTACGAATAAATTGGAGAAACCAACGTTAACGGAATACCCATTTGACACAGGGGTAGTTTAGTTTTGGTAGAGAGGGCACTGCACATCGCAATTTTTTGTGAAATAATTAAAAACTTAGT
Source organism: Dendraster excentricus (assembly GCA_031471515.1). Taxonomy (NCBI): domain Eukaryota; kingdom Metazoa; phylum Echinodermata; class Echinoidea; order Clypeasteroida; family Dendrasteridae; genus Dendraster; species Dendraster excentricus. The sequence continues at coordinate 122 of JAUELG010255530.1, read as the reverse complement.
GTCAAATTTGAGAGAGCATGCAATTTTAATGGAGGAATAAACTTTATTTGGTCAAAATTGGCCCACAAACGGCTGAAATATCAATAAATGTATCTGATCTTATAATTATTTGGGGCCCAAAT
>JAUELG010254452.1:0-18755 GCA_031471515.1 Dendraster excentricus | reverse complement strand
CCCCCCCCCCCCCCCCACCCCGGGTTCCGCGGTATTTCCATGATATTTCCATGATATTTCCATGTTCCTGGATTGCGAATGCGTGAAAGCTATTCACGCGTACGTTTGTAAGCAGTAGATTTCCCGGCGATATGCTTGCCGAACACTCCTCCGCACACGCAGTATAAATGTTTTTTTAAGAAAGGTGATTCGTTTTCCAATTAAATATTTTGTTCTGAAAAATATTTTTGTGAACTTGTTGACGGAATGTAATGTTAAAGATGTAACCTTTGTATAATATTTTTTTCAGTTTCGGGCTTGTGGTAAATTTGTGAAGCGCATTACAGTTATTAACAATTATTCGGACAAAAAAATGTACTAATGAAAACATAATCTATTTAAAGGTCAAAGTCAGAGGATAGAGTCATTGAACCCCTTTAAAGTAGAGCACATAAAACCAACATAAATAGCGCTTACCTCATCTGACCCATCATTGCTGTCTTGAACCGCCTTAAAGGTCACACCATCAATGCTGTAAAAGATCTTGTAGCTCGTCACCCACAATTCGGTATCATGCCGTCCTTTTGTTGCAACGGCAACCACTTCGTAGGTTAAAACGAGATCAACCTGAAAAGAGCAGGCAATCGAAAAGTTTCTTAGGTTGTTCGTAACATTAACATGGTATTGCTTCTGTTTGACATTGTACACATTTGTAAGTTTGACATGCTTTTGTGCCCATCACCAACCTAGCTACTTTATCCATGTACTATCTATCACCGGTAGCCATAGGTGCCGGAAGTAGGAGGGGGCGGCAGTCCCTCCAATCCATAAATTGGGTGCAAAACGAACTTCCCCCCCAAAAAAAAAAATTTGTTTAAATAAATAATAATAATAATAATAATAATAATTATAATAATAAACAAATACAAATACAAATATTACAGATAATAATAATAATAATAATAAATAGATGATAATAATGATAATAATGATAATAAAAATACAAAATATTACAAAATAATTAAGTAATAAAAAACAAACATTATAATAAAAAAAAGCAAAAAAAGAAAGAACCAACAAAATAAATTTAAAAAAACCACACCAAACAAACAAATATCAAACAGAGGAAATTGGCAAAGAAAACATGAAATGTTTGAGCTACAGCTAAATCATTCATCCATAATAAGAATTTGATGCATGCTTGTGCGCAAACAGATTTTTTTTGTTCAGTTTTGCGTATGGTTTGGGTGAGTCAACACTGGGAGTAGGACACACACATATCACCCCTTTCTCACACTCTCACGCTGGTCTTTGGAAATCTACAACTATTTACATACAGTGTACATGTTTCATTCTGATGTTTATTCGTGAATATGATGTACATAATCTAACCTGGATCCATTGGTTAGCGTCATTAGTGATTGCCCTCCAGCCTCCCTTCCCTTCACTAGAATCAACCATATGCAACCGTCCCCGCCTGGCTTCTGAGAAACCAAACTCGCTCGACGCGGTCAGACTCGAATCAGGGATGGCACCAGACTCAAGTCCAATAGGTAAACCTATTTAAAAACACAACAACAGAATAAGTTAAATACGCACATCTTATTAGTGTTTTTATTAAATGAACCTGCAATAACTAATGCAGAAATAAACGTTAATGTTGCAACATTTATAGTTTAAAAGCATTTACGGCATATGCTTGTGTACTTCTAGGCAAACAAAAATATAATAATTCACAGTCTAATGCGTGGCTTCAAAATCCCATAATACATGTACCATAGTGGGTAATATCACTGCATATCAAGTTATACATAAGTTCATATTGACTGTTCATCGAAATTGTTAATTTGCTTTAATCATTGCCACTACTGTGTAAACATGGTTAACAATGTCCCCTGGGATTTTCGAAAACCCCTTACAAAAAGTTAGGAAACTGAAGTTTGATCGATCATATCTCTTCTATTCGAAATTGGTGTCACAATAAAGCCTCGGTATATACCTTTCAAATTGTTCATTATGTAAATACAATTACGCAATCGGGGCGATTGGAGTAGCCCAGACAAGAGGGGTGGGCAAAAAGTGAAATGTCGCATAACGGCACAATGCATTAAATTTACACGTGCATGACTGTGCCGTGTGTATGGTGTAATTCGACTTGAATGAGTTGGACATGACTGAGAAAAATTCAATTGAAAACGCATAAATATTGACCGATTTGTGTTTTGAAATCAGAGCGTTTCGCAATGGGTCACCATCCAGGCTCCCCTGCAGCCACCCTTTACCAAAATCATTATAATTTTCACATTTTCATACAGTAGTTAACAACTGGTTACCTTTAGTGCAGTTGGGACCACCCCACCCCTTGTTACAGTTGCACGTGTAGTTATTGACCCCATCCACACACAGACCGTGTTCACACGGGGCTTCCTCGCAGTCATCGATCAGATCTATGGAAAAAGAGACAACGAGAATTGTAATGTTTGTTTCGTATGACGTGTATGCACAAATTATAAATTCAAGTCTAAGTTTCTCAGCCAGGTCAGAGCAGCATCAGTTGTCCGGTGAATCCCCTAAAAACCATCAGGGAAACTTCGGAGAGGGCAGTCATTCACCACGTGCTGCACCGTCTGGTCTGGGTTCCCGCAGTCACATGCAGGGCTGTCTTTCATTTTCATCGATGGAGATGATGTGCTGACCTTGCGTTGAGGGTTTTTATCCTGTTCAGAGTTACCCATTGCTTTCTTGGGAGGTTGAACCAGCTGGCCCTGACGTAGGGTCCTGTACAAGGTCATGGTTAGGGAAGTCTCTTCTAGAGACTTTGCAGAAGTCCAGAAGGGTGTCCTTGATTTAAGGCGTATGTTGGGTAGGTTCCCTAGGTCTTCGTGGATAGGTAGGTTTCAGGTGGTAGAGGTGCGGTGTAGTTCCTTGCGCATTATCTCCTGTCTGCGTACACCAGGGGGAGCGATGTGGGAAAGGGCAGGTAGACATTGGAGAGGTGTTGACTTTAGGGTGCCAGTAATTATTCTCATAGCCGAGTTCAAGATGATATCCACCTTCTTGGTATGGCAGCTCTCTGTCCACACTGGTGAGCTGTACTCTGTACACTAGCGCTATGCAGGCTGTTCGAAGTGTTTATGTGTCTGAACCTCAGCTGTTTCCTGCAAGCTTCCGGATGATGTTGACTCTCGTCTTCAGTTTCCCAGAAACCCTCTTGAGACGTTCACGATAGGTGAGGCTACGGTCCAGGGTAACGCCAAGGTATTTGGGGAACTCTTTATGATTGACTGCTTTGCCATAGAATGTGACCTCAGTTCTGTTTTCGCTTGTCGGTTACTGAGGTGGAAGGCAGTTGTTGTAGTCTTATTTGGATTGGGACGAAGGCGCCAGTAGGTTAAGTGGTCTTCCATCTTCTTCATGTCTTTAGTGAGGGTTGTACTCAGTTCGTTGAAATTAGTGGATTGGGTAGCTAGTGCAAGATCATCTGCATATGCAAATTTCCTGGAAGTGGTCTCCGGCATGTCGCTCACATAGATGTTGAAAAGCATCGGAGCCAAGACATATCCTTGAGGGAGGCCGTCGTTGAGGGTTCTAACTGAGCTTGTTTGTCCTCCTAGCGAAACTCTGAATATTCTGTTGCTGGGTATAGAAGCAAGGATGCGCATGGTTGTGTGACACTTGCGAGATGCGAGTGGCTTTGAGCAGCAGGCCATGTCTCCATACAGTGTCGTAGGCTGATGAGAGGTCGATCAGTGCCACACGTTGGTATCCTGCCTCGATGTAGGTAGTGAGGGCTAGGACTTGGTCGGAACAGCTCCTTTTTGGTCTAAAGCCTGCTTGTTCTTTTGGCAGCACAGGTTCTACCAGTGGGCTAAGCCTGACCAGAAAGAGACACTCGAACAATTTATAGGATGTACACAGAAGAGAAATGGGGCGGTAACTTGCATGGTTGTTTGCCTTCGGGATAACTCCGGAAGAGTAGCTTTAAGTAAAGAATGAGTCCAGCCAGCCGCGACATTTTGGTCCAATGTTCTTTAGGAATTCAGGGTAGATTCCGTCAATTCCAGCTGCTTTCCCCGATTGTGTGGAGAATTCAGGGTAGATGCCGTCAATTCCAGCTGCTTTCCCCGATTGTGTGGATGAGAGACTAATGTCGACATCTTCTCTAGTGTAAGGTCTTGCAAGTGGGGATGTCTTTGCTGATGTTGCGTGGGACTCGGAAAGGTTCTTCTTAACTTATTAAGGTGATGCCTTGCTAGGAGGTAACTTGGAATTGAGGAGCAGGCGTGAAGCAACAGCATTTGCTGTCACTTTAGGGGGTTGATGTTGGACCGGGGTGGCTGCTCCAAGATGTCGAAGGAGGTTCAAGCCTTCCGACTCGTGTGTGTGAAGTTCAGATCTTCTACGGTCTCTTGCCAGCGCTTATGTCTAGCTGCTTCAAGGGAATCCAAGAGTTCTGTTGCGATGTCTGGATCACCGGTGGATTAATACTGCTTGAGGAACTCTTCTGATTCTGGCAGCCAGCAAGGTGTGTATGCTTTACGAAAGCCACGAGGGACGTGTTTCTTGGCAGTGTCTTTGAGGATATTGCAGAAGGATGTGTAGATTCTGGGGACTGGTTCAAGATTGGTGATTTGCTCCTCCACGTCAAATGTAAAGGCTTTCCAGTCAGCTTTCCTGAAGTTCCATCGTGGTTGGGGCTTTGATTGGATAAGAGGTATCTCTAAACCAATATGGATCAAGGCTGGACGATGTGAGGGAAGAGAGGAAGTATCTTACGAGATGCATGTAGTGGGCAGCCATTGTTGGTTTTGGACACGAAGCAAATATCCGGATTGTAATCCCTTCTCCATCTGCTTGAGTGGAAGGTTTCTGGTTGTTTGGCATCATGAAGGAGGTAACGGTTGCATGCTGATGCCCACATCTCCAGTTGCTCTCCGTTCTCGTCATCCATAGCATAGCCTCATGACGAATGGTGGCTGTTGAAGTCTCCAGCATGGACTTCAGGGTAGGCATGTGTTTGAAGTGCAGGAGAGGGCCAGTTCGTTTTTGATGGTTTATATATGTTTGTGATTGTTAAATCCCCAACTTTCACGGTGGCCGTGAAAAATAATTTTAATATAAAATATAAAGATATTAAAATATAATATAAGCAAACTACCGACATGATATTTGTAACCGAACAAGTACAGGTGGGCTGTTAGATGTAGGCAAAATAGCGTCTGCCGTCTACATTACGTCATCTGTCATGGTAATGAGTGAAAAGATTGCTATGATTATTCGACATGCCTTTACTGCATTTTTGCGACATTTCATTGAGCCACTTTCAGGTTATGATGCAGAATGTATTTGACAAAAACAAATACAAAATGGCGCATGGATGACGTAAACAGTCATAGTCCAAAATTTAAATCCTTTCTATGCTTACTGTAATGGCATTAACTTTTATCATGTAAAACATAGTACAGTTAAGATATTGAGTTCAATAGTTATGATACAAAATGTAGTTTACGAAAATAAATACAAATTGGCGCCTAGAGGACGTCATCAGTCATGGTGTATTTGCTTTGTTTACATGCATCTACATATGTGTGCCAGTTTTCAAGACATTTCATTGAGCCATTTTCAAGTTATGATACAAAATGTATTTGGCAACAAAAAATACAAAATATACGTATATTAATTTAGCCTCTGCTGGCTAATAAATGTAAATTGCATTCAACTAATTACCCATAGTGCAGTTGAGTCCGCCCCACTCCTCGTCACAGTTGCACGTGTAGTTCCTGACACCATCCACACAGGTACCATGTTCACATGCATCCTTGTTGCAGTCATCGATCAAATCTATGAAAATAGAGACAGCGAGAAAAGTAACTATTGCATATTACGTGCTAAATATAGTAATACAATAAGAGGAGCAATAACAAATTGTTTTATTTACAGTTTTAAATTTGATTTTGTGCATGAATGTTATTATCATTTGTTATCGCATTATGTTGTAGTTTGAATGTCTTTTTTGTATCATTGTATCATTGTATTACCTGTACTGCAATTGATTTTTTACCCCACCTCTCGTCACAGTTACACGTGTGGTTTCTGACACCATCAAATAGGGATCGTGTTCACACACAGGTCTCTGTCAGAGTCATCGATCAGATATATGGAAACGAACACAGATTTGAATGAAATGTCGAAAATTCATGAATGAGGTTTGTTTGTGTTCATTACCCAGGTATAAAAATAAGAAATCCCAAACTGTAGGTATAATATAATCATATTTCAGGTTCAGTATATTTTAGAATAAACATACATACTGTATGTTTACACCGAAATAATGACTGATGGTGAGACGTACTTAGCTACTCGTAGACAATTATTTACAGGTTATCATTATTTCAGCCATAGGCCTTTGTCAAACTGACTAATTTTTAATCATAATTGCATCAACAACAACAAAACGCATATCTAACAACGCCTAATCGTTATGTCCAGCAATTGTTTGGTTGCGTTCTGTGTGTCCTGACCAATTATAAACGGGTTGGTTTGTTTATTCATAATTATATATTTGGAATCCTTGGAGATACTTTTTGATTTCGTTGATGCAAATGTGAATTAAAATTAGTCATATGACCAAGATAGAACGTGAAAATACATACGTTGTATTTGCGTATACAACAAATGTTACGTATATAAATTTAGCGTCCGCTGACTGGTAAATGTTAATTTACCCATAGTGCAGTTGGGTCCGCCCCACCCCTCGTTACAGTTGCACGTGTAATTATTGACACCATCAACGCAAGAACCGTGTTCACACGTGTCTCCATCACAGTCATCGATCATATCTAAGAGATATGAAAGAATCAAAATTGTAAATACTGCATAATATACTCATATAAGGACACCCTGTTGTTAAGAAATACGTTAGTATATTTCATTACAAGCAGTCTTTGGACAACAGCATCTCTTACCCATAGTGCAGTTGGGTCCTCTCCAGCCCTCGTCACAGCTGCACGTGTAGTTCCTGACACCATCCTCACAGGTACCGTGTTCACATGGATCCTCGTTGCAGTCATCGATCAAATCTATGAAAAAAAGAGACATCGAGAATGGTAGGACCTACAACGTATGGACTGGGTTACTCTCAACAGGCTCCGAACAGGGGTCGGCAGATTCAACGCAAACATGCACCGCTGGGGACTCAGCCCCTCCCCAGCTTGCACATGTGGAGCACTGAGCAGACTGCCTCCCACATCATCGAAGAGTGTCCCACCCTTCGTCCACCTGGCCACCCAAACCCAGATCTTAACAACTTGGACCACGACACAATTAACTGGCTACAGACATGCAGTGATGTTGCGTAGAAGCTTTGCTGACTCATACGCAAGAAGAAGAACACCCTCTGAGAAATGACCCATAAGGATAAAATGTTGGCCATACGCTAAAGAGAGGCAAATGGTACAACATTACAGGGGCTGTCTTTCAAAGCTTAAAACAAAAGGCTAGTTTAATGAATGCAAATGAATGCAGCCATTTATATTACATTGGTAGTTTGGAAACAATATGAAATCATTACATTTTGTAAAAAATGGTTCATTAGCGCACAATCTACGGAAAAGGAATGAAGTTGGATCTTAAAAAAAAAAAAATATTCCAGACTTTTGATCAACATTGTAGTTACCTATAGTACAGTTTGGTCCGCCCCATCCCTCGTGACAGATGCAAGTGTAGCTTTTAACACCATCTTCGCAAGAACCCTGCACACACGGATTTCCCGCGCAGTCATCAATCGGATCTTAGTAACAAATATATAGCAAATTAGGATTTCGTTTTAATTACAAAATTATTCAAAAGAAAGATGTTATATTTAAAAGTTCACGTGCACAAAAGTGTTTGTTTTACAGTCCTTGGCATGAAATGAAAAATACACACAACCAATAAAACAAAATACAGGAATCCGTTATAATCGTAACAATATAGCGAGCTTTATCGTTGTATTTATACTGTGCATGGGCGTAATGTTACCGTTTTATGCAAAAAAGTACAATCAGTATTTCTTTATTACAAAGGTATCAGATAATAGCAATACTGCTCAACAGATTAGCCTAATAACAAATTAGTGAATATTGCACGCAATAGCACGACTGCTTATCCAGAGTGTTATTGGGCCCGCCCCACCCTCCCTAACATCTACAGGTGTAGCTTGAGACACCATCCACTCACGAACCGTGTATACACGGGCTCCTTCCGAGTCATATATACAATCTATGGAGGCAGGCACGAGGAGAATGTTACATAGTGCATACTAATAGTTTGATATGAAAACAAATAAGACCATTCTATACAGGGTTGGGCCCCAAAAAACGGAACGGGGCACATCACAAAATATAGTTTAAAATGTATTATGTCCATTGGATAGGGTGTCTTTTCAAAAGAACAACGACACCAAGAACAGTAAATTTGGTCGTGTAGTTTTTATTTTATAGCGCTGTGAATGACACCATGTCAGGTCCCTTGTTAGTCAGTTTTAAATAAGCCAGTGACTGGTACATCAATTATTACGTTAGCTATCGCTTTGTATAGCGTTCAGCATCACGCACTATTGTCAGTGTGCGCTCAGCCGTATGCCGAGAGAATAGGTACGGTCGCAGATCGGTATTACGGGCAGGGTGTGCCCATTAACTGGCGTCGACGAGGTGAAAGGTGACAATAATTGGTAACTGACATGGTCTCACCCGCAGCCCCTAAAATAAAAACTACACCACCAACATTGCTGTTCTTGGTGTCGTTTTTCATTTGAAAAGACACCTCATGCGATGGACATACACATTTGGGTAATTTATTTTGGGAATTGCCACGTTCCGTTTTTTGGGGGCCACCCTGTATATGATATCAGTCCTAAATGGTTAGCACGTACCCAAAATGCAGTCCAGACCGGTACATCCAGGTGAGCTGTGGCACTCGTACCCCTCCATAGTCTCCTCGCACCAGCCGTTCTTACAAGGTTTGCGGTGGCAGTCTACATGGCATAAACATGAAGCAAAACAATTTCAAGTCACTTTGTTTTCAAAATTATCAATATTAAATATTAAAAATGAGAACAAAATCACACTACAGACGAGGACCAAGCTATGCTCTGAAAAACTCGCCGATTATATGCATGATGTAGGTCCCGGGGTTTACGTACAGGCTCAATCAAAGACCGATACATCAGATTTACACATGCAAACATGTATTTTGCTTTTGAACGATGTTTAGTAATTGTATTGAGAAGGTCTATGAAAATCTCTAAAATACTAATTTAAACAATATTATGATGGTATGACTTTAATATATTGATTTATCTCATATGGTAGATTTAAGTCTTTGAAAATGACATGTGTAACATATTTCTGTGGCATAATTTGTCATTAATTTCGCCAGAAAATACTTCATGCTGGTATTTAAGCACAGAATTAGCATAGTCCAAACAATGCATATGCATTTCACAACACTGGTTTGCAGTTCATGGTTTGCAATAGCAGATGTTACGTTTTTCTTAAATGAAAGAGTAACCATGCAACGAATATAAGTTGCTGTTTTAATAGTTCGATAAATTTGAACCACATACTTACATAGAAAATAGTTCTAATAACCACGAGACCCCCAGTATAATATGCGGTGGATATGCAGTTCCTGATGCAGTTCCCGAACTAAACCCATTGGTTTACGCCACAAGAGCATATACATTTTAACCTATCGGCAAGGCGCAATTTGGTCATGAGTAAGTACTTTGAGAGCATATTTTCGTATTCCGTATAATTTCAGCTTTATGTAAAGGTATATTTTGGCTAATATGAGGCTTGTCAATAAAACTTAGCATTAACATATGCTTTACCAGGGGATGACCGTAGAGCGGTCGTTATGAGTAGGTGGTCGCTATAGTCAGGTGATCGCACTTGCAGGTTTGTCTGTATTTTGATTTATTTTTAAATAATTGAAGTAATAGTCGATTAATATATTCGAATCTACCTGAGGAGCTTGAATTGTTTATAAAGGCCAATAAATAACGTCACCTATGTTTTTCAACTGGATCTGTTTTCATTCACGCGGTCTCGGTGGCCTAGTTGTGAAGGCGTCGGCGTTTAAAGCAACGCTACAATTTTGTTCTAGCAAGTCAGTTATGATTATTTTTTGTAATCATTGAAAATATGAGAAGAAGCCGAAATTGAATGTATTAGTGGAATTTGTATTTACATACATGTGTATATTTCTTTCGTGCTTACCTGGGATTCGACATAGCCTCTTGCCAGGTGGAATTCCCAGTCGGCTGAGCCTGCCACACGACGCTTCCTGTTGGAAACGAGACGGTGGGATCAGCTTTGGGATGGTTTGGACCATCGCCCCGTCCTCATCCTGAACCTTCGTGCACGGTCTGGTGGGCAGGGTGTAGTTGAGACCGTACCCATCGCTGCAACAGCCCTTCATGAAACTGGCATTCGAGAGAGATCCTGGCATTATTAATGAAAAGTAAAAAAATAAAAAAATAAACTGAAAAGAATGTATCCCACATTAGATTCGTAGAACTTGTAGATACAGATGTCAGATACAGTGTCGTACCCATGATTTGTCAAAGGTGTGTTCTTTTCTCAGGCAAATTACTGTCAAGGGGGAGTGGTAGCCATTGACAAATTTGGTGGTCGGGACAAGGACCGGTCAATTTGAATTTGGGACAAGGTGGTATCGGTCAACAATGTTCGAGGCCGAGTCCAGGACCAGTAAGCTATTTGTTTCTGTGTGCAGGAAGGAGGAAGGGTGCGGGGATGGTAGTCGTAGACAAATTTCGATGCCGAGACATGGACCGGTCAACAATTCTCGAGGCCAAGACCAGGACCAGTAAACTATGTTTTTTGTGAGCTGGAAGGGGGAGAGTGCGGGGATGGTAGTGGGAGACAAATTTTAAAGTCCGGAGAAGCACCGGTGAACGATTGTCCAGGCCGAGACCAGAACTAGTATATTTTTTTGTTAGCGGGAAGGGGGAGAGTGCACTGATAGTAGTCGTAGAATACTTTCGAGGTCGAGACCAAGTGCCTTCAAAATTATTTAGGCCGAGACCAGGACCGGTCGACAATTTTGTACGCCGAGACAATGAGACAGAATCCTGATAATGGGAATTGTAGAATTTATTTGAGGCCGAAATTTCCGTAAGACCAATCCATGACAATCCCCAAGCAGGAAGGAGGGGGCGCAAGTGTCCATAGAATATTTTCAAAGCCGAGACCGAGGATTGTGGGTAATGATTGTCGAGACTGCTAAATTGTAGTATCGGCACCGGCTACAAGTTGAAAATGGGAGTTCAGTTATGTGTTGGTCAATAAACGTATACAATAATAACGTAGCAATGCACGTTTAAGTGATTGATGAGTCTCTCCTAATAGGAGAGGTCAGTTTTGGTGATATTCCTCAGTATTTTTGTTCCAAAGAAGTTGGTGGTTTATTTCAAGTTTTACTATTAATGAATATCATACATTGAAACAAAAATTATGATACGCTTTAGAAGCTTTTCCCACATAAAAACCTTTCCAATCTTCATTTAAAATCTCTAATATTTGTTATGAATAAAATTGTACACCATTCTAAATTATATGCATTTAGCATATTATCCAAAGCGCATATAATACGTATACAAACTATTAATGAAATAGCGTTCCCATTTCCCCCATTGGTTTTTAAGCTTAATTTCGCGATTGTGTTATTCAAAGTGATTATAGGAGCAAACAAATTCTCGCAATTTGCGATCCCCGTGTCATATAGCAGCATTCAAATTCGTAAATAGACGTTGAAAATTAGGTCGAAGCAAGGGAATTTGTACGATTCGCGAAAGGGGAGTTGACAATAATTTCGCTACAAAGTCCTGAAATTGAGTGCCTACCAATGAAATCCAGTGTCCATTAACAACGGTTTTAAATGCGTTTACATGAATTCGGTTACACTTATTTGTACTTTAAACGGCCGATACCAACATTTCAATGGGAATGCGTGAATTTGAATCACCAATCATAAATTTATTGAAAAAAAAGTTATTAATCTTTTCTAAATTTCGTTCTCTACTCACTTAAAACAATGCATAGAGAATACGTGAGGATATATTATACAACTTTTCAAATCTCTAATTCTATTATAAATCTATATTTGAGTATTAATTTAAAACTAAAAAGAGTTTCCGTAAAGGGGACGCTAAGAGCAATAAATTGTATTTAAACCTTTATTTGACATTCCTCATTTCATCTTTCCCAATATGTTGCACTTATAAATATTTTTTAAATAGTCATTCATCGAAAGGAATGTCACCATCAATATAAACAATTATAGTATCATATAATATTCTCATTTCTTTTAGACGCGTTTTCTTTAAAGAAAACAATTTGTGTGGCCACTTAAACGTCCTACTTTTTTTTTTTTGAAATGCTGGTAATACAAATTCCGATTGATTTACTTATGTTTGCATTTTATGAATACATGTAAAATCATTCCACCAACATAATTAGTTGAATAATAAAATAATGTTTTCATCACAATTTGAAAGCCAGTAATTTCAAATATAGTAAGTTGTTCAAACTTAATAAGGCGCTCTATAAAAGCTAGGTAACTCATTGTCCTGACAAAGATCCTGCTAGGATTGAAAGCTAGGCTTTATACGACTCTCTTGTTTTTTAATTATTTAAATAACATATTGTTGAAATACTGATAAGATAGAGAGGTAATCAACAATTATCTATCAACTTCTTGTGCAATTTTTGGAAAAAATTATTATTACAAATACTAATATGTCAGCTATTCCTGAACCAATTTGTATCCGTTCATTATTACACAAAAGTTACTTTGTGTAGTGCCCTCTATACTAAAGCTCAACTTTCCCTTTAATTTATGATCAACAATAAGCAGTGGCATAGTGGCCCGGGGGGGGGGTGATTCGGGGTGTTTTACAAGTATTGTACATATTTATGTTATGCAGCTGTTCTTATGACATATTCCAATAATATCATTACATACAGGAAGAGGTCATTTAGGCTATTATTTTTCATGAAAACTTTCATAACATTATGGCTTAAAAAATGTCATAACAATACAAACATAATTTTTGGTACAAATTACAAAATATTTCGTTATGCAACACCCAACTGCTAAATAAAAACATTTGTAATTGATATTGACAAAGACAAGGCCAATAGAGGGCTACGCGTGGTTAAGCACGTTCGCGCGGGAGGTCCACTGACATCAGTGTAATAGCATTTAGCGGTATGTTCGTTCTAGCCTAGTTTCGAACGAATGTCCGAAGATTCCGCTGTAATATGAGACGAGTGTCGAAGTTCGGGCCTACTTTAGGCCTACATGCGCACGTAATCTAGTACTACAACAGTATACCATTCTGATCCGCGCACGAGCCATTCGTGCGATGTTCCACACGCACATGAAACCCTCTATTGGCGTTGTCCACCCCACTATAAGGCATGAAACATACGTTCCCAGGCAAAAAAGGTGAATCAATCGTTCAAGTGTTTGTGTTATTTAATACATACCTTCCATTACGAGCAGCACGAAGAGAAACAAGCGTTTATCCTGAAGAAAGTGATGGAAGGTAAAAAGGAAGAACATAAAACATTCACATAAACACAATCATAAACAGGCCCGGTAATGCCCATATCACTGATGTGTTAACATGAACAATGTATGCATCGATCGTGCCCCAGTTTGTCGAACATTTTAAACAATTAGACAACATTGCAAAGTTTAGGACCAGTTTGAAGACCCACTTATTTTTGAAATAATATGTATACTTTTTTTTTTTTGTCACTTATATTAGAATTCTTCTTGATTTCCAATCTCTTTACTCTCTATAACCTATTTCCTTCTCAAAGCTCATTGAGACGCTTCACAAAGCGTGATATGCGCTATACAAGAAAGAATGTATTATTATTTGTCAAATTTAATTATGACAAGACATTTGTCTTTCGTATTTGTTTTCGTATGTAACAGTTTAAAGGGTTAGTTTAGTTTTGGTAAGGCTGAACTTTAGTAACCAAACCTGAACAGTAACATTACAAAGTGATTGTACTAACTCCACCATGCTCGAAAAGTATACAAACTTGCAACATGACAAGTAAAAAGCATGTTATCATTCAAAAAGAGCCATTTTGAACACGAGAGGATGCTTCTAAAAATGCATTAGTTTAAACTATTTTCCATACAAAATTATGCATGTGATGCTTTATTGAAATGATGATTAGATAGAGAGATCATCAATAACTATTAAAAAAAAATGATTTGACATTTTTGGAAAAAGTGCAAGCATTTTTTTTTTTTGAAAAATTATTGAATTATTTGAGCCCCAAATAATTATCAGATCAAATAGATTTATTGATATTTCAGCCGTTTCCGGGTCGATTTTGACCAAATAAAATTTATTCTGCCATTGAAATTGCATGTTCTAATAAATTCGACACTCAGTTTTTGATTACCTCACATTGTGATCTGCAGCGCCCTCTCTGCCAAAACTAAACTTCCCCCTTAATTGTTATGTTAGGTTTTTCATAGTTTTACATGATATTTTCAATAGGGGTCAACGTTTATAAGGCTTCTAGCTCTTTTTGTTGACCCCACATTCTCATAATTTGTATTCTTTGTGACTTTGTAATTGTTTGCTTGTATTTTTTATGTTAAAGTATTTTTGTATTGTATATACACAGTATTTATGTTTCTTTATGAAGAATGGAATACAATTGAATTGAATTGAATTGAATTAATATATCCACAAGTTCATATAAGTTGACCTTTTGAGCTACAATCATAACCATTACCAAATACAAATTATGGCGATATTTTCAATAAATACAACCGAAGGAATTTAAAGATGTAGTCCTGTTTTATTGAACATGAATAATTCGGTGTAAAAAGTGTGGTGTGTTATCCTACGTCGACATTGACATAGAACCAAAACAAATCAAGACCCACATGCGTTTCTTTCAGTTTCGATAGGGAAACTGGTAGTAAAAATTTCCCATAGAAACTAATATAATTGTTTTATGGTTTGCTCTAGCAATTTGACTTGAGATTAGTCTGAAGTCATGCACCTTATAGAACACAGGACATGTCGTGTATATGTCAATATATAATTACATATTTAAGATGTTTGAAGAGTGCAGTTAGAGATAGAAAGAAATTCATAATGTTCTAGCATTTAACTTGAAACCCTATCTGCATATAATGTTGGGCAATTCTTATGATATTTAACCAAATACATTATTTCCTAATTGTGATGGAAACAAACCAAACGTTTCAAAATAGCTCTGAATTATACAGCTAACTTGCCAAAGCAAAATGTGGTCAACATATATCTTACAATTTTGCAATAAGATCTTAGAATTCTTATTAAGATTTTAAAAACATCACACAAATTTTGAAGAAAAAAAATCGAAAAAAAAAATATACAAGAGATTTTACTGAAAATATGGAAAAAGGTAAATCGTGTCTCCTCGGGCTTTATGGGGTTATAGTTTAAGAAGGCGGGCCTTTTTGAGGTAGTTTTATGGTATCTCTTGTTGGTTTGATAATTTGTAATGTGCTTATTGTGTTTAAAGTATTTGCTACTGTATTAAAAATAACCTAAGCAATGCTTATTATGTATGTTTACAGATAATTTACAACCATAATAAATTTAGGCACTATTCGGGCTGACAAGCGGACACAAAGTCGCGTCCCGTGACTTTATAACAGTATGTCTGAACTTTTGTTCATACAATGTTTGCAGTTGCTGTAAATATCTCATTAGTGTAACTGTCATGGTAACAACTGCAATTTCAGAATTACAGAAAAAAAAACAATTCGCATTATAAATCCTAGTAAATATCTTCCCCCAGCTTTTTCCCCCAAGCTTTTTATTATGCAATGTCCTCTTCTTCTTCCAATAAAGTGCAGCTTCAGACTGGAATATTACGCACTGTTTAAATTTATATGAGATGTGCAATTTTGAAATTGTCATTTGTAACTACCTGTGCTTTAAGAATGTACCTCCTCCGTACTAGTCAAGCAAGTTTGAATTAACTTTGACAGTACATGAACATATGACAAGACATTTCAATAAATTTAACTTTCCCTGCACTCGACCTTCAGCCTTTCATAACTCTAATTTTCCCGAATGTTATTTTAGCATTGAATAATAATACAACACATCCTTTTCTAAATATTTTATATCTTATATAAAACATACATTAAGTTATTGAGAACTCCCAAGAACACCCATGGCCTGTATGGAATATGCATGAATGCATGGTGTGTTCATGTAATTGTATGAATAGTTGTCTTTCTTATCATAATTGAATATTGCTTTTTTTTTCTTGGTTGGTACCGGTTTTCTCATTAGGCTCAGCCTTTTTACTGGTACCAAAGCACTTCGAAAGGTATGCTGCTTGTATTTTGAATAAACGAAATTGAATTGATTTGAATGGAATGCTCCTCGCTGATTGGTTGTTAAAACTTATAATTGCACACATGTTAAGATACGGGGCGATAATGTTGCAGAGCATTTAGGAAAACCATGGAGAGAATATGTAATCGCTTTACCCGGCATAATAGGGGGTTTTATATTTAAAGATGCTGCAATGTTTCGATTTAACAAGTTAGATCTCACTGTGCACACACACACAAACACGCACACACACACACACACACACACACACACACACACACACGCACACACATATACATTAAAACACTCGTGTGCAAATTCATAAACACGAATAATAAGTTTTTAAACATAGAAAACCTGTTTTTATTTGTAAGTGATTTTATTCCACCAAATTATAATAATAAATTATGAATGATGAGTATAAATTATTCGCTAAATGGTTTCTGAAGTTTAATGCTAACTACATAACCTCGCAGTCTTATCAATGAATATATACATATTTAAAAAACAATCAAGCAAAGCCTTACCATTTTGATTGTACGTCATATGTCAGTACACCAATGAAGTAGTTCTCGTCTTGCAATTGCAAGTTGATCTTCACATTTGGAGAGATGATGAGCGGACTCATGCATCCCGTTGTTGACGTGTTTTTGTTTATATTTTCCGTAGCGTTAGAAACGGATCGGCAGTGTTGTTGGCATAGTTGGTAGGGGCGTGGCTAAAGAGTAGGAGGAAGAGGTGGGGGCAGACAAAGGGAACTCTCCTCTCCCCACCCACCCCCGATAAATTTGCAAATGTAAAAAAAAAAGGTTAACATTTGTTCTCATCTAAATTATATAACAACACACCGTATTGCATACATCAAGTGTACATCACCCCCTCTCCCTCCCAAACAAACCTAAACTATTATACTCCCCATCCCCCATCCCCAATCATTCGGACAACGCTACGTCAGCGGTTTGTGTCGATGCGCAAAAGTGTACAACGCATATAGGGGTGGGCATGCGGAGATGATAGTGGACTTGTATGTTGTTGTTGTTGTTGCTTTAGTTTTCAGTTTAATGACTATCATGTAATGGTGACTATTGCATACGATTAAGATTATATATTTTTATTGGCACCGATATGCATATCGCGATACTTTGTGTCCGACAGTATAGTTGTATTACATTTTACAAATATGTGAAATCCACACGTTTGAGTCTCGCACATTGATACTCCCGGCTCTTAAGTTATGCAAATATAGGGATTGTATAAGCATTGATTGTTGATAACCTATGATACTCATTATAAAATTATACACTAAACAATAATAAGCATGCATACTTTGTATGAATGTATATACTGTGCATAAATTGAATGCGATGAATTTTATTTATCTTAGGATACTTGTTTAATTGCTCAATCTTAATCGAAGATTTTTATTGTTTTTTTTTAATACATTTGATTGTTAGATTTACTAGTTAGTGAGTATGATAAACTTAATTTGTGTTACAAATATGATACAAAATAAAAAGTGGGATTTTATTAAATAGTTTTCATGCTCATAGAATTATTTTATGAGAATAAATTTGTTTTACGTCACCATGGCGTCATACTCTATATAATGATAATGATATATTTGTATGGCACTATAGTTAACTTTAGTAGGTTTTCCTCTTAGATTTTTTCTTATTTTACAAAGTGTTAGTAATCTTGTGTCCTAAATTAAGAGTTAATGGGAAAATAGCATCCTTTTTGTATAGGTTTGTTGAAATTCTTGTCGGCTCTACACCTCAAGCTGCATGGTAACCCTTGAAACCCTTTGTGAAATTAAGCAGTGCCAGCTTGAGGTCACCAAAGCTGTTGAATTCTAAGGCCAGAAGATCGACGACCTGACGAAACATGTTGCGGCCCTACAGAGTTCTGCAGAAGGAAAACGGTTAGCTGAAGGAGAAATGCAGACGATTGAGAAGGGCTAACGACCTCGACCAGTATCACTGGCGAGTTGGCCTCTAAATCTTGGGGATCCCAGAGAAAAGAGAAGAGGATGTCCATGACATTGTCCTGAAGGTAGCACAGCAGGCGGCACCAGGCATACGAGACACTGACATCGATGTGACCCATCGTCTTGGGTCGAGGAGAGAGGACCAGCATCCAGTTCCTAGGCCGATCATCGTGCGGTTCGCAACCAGACGGGCACGGGAGGCGGTCTACCAGGGACGGAGACGGCTTAAAGGGGAAGTTTCTACAAGCTTTTAAGCAGGTTGGGTGAAAGGGATACAATTTTAGATACCTAATAGCAAAAGTTTGAACAGATTTTGATAATCCAATCAATAATTATGATTTTTCAAAGTTT